>NPHX01000323.1:388983-403265 GCA_002271815.1 Eimeria falciformis
ATCTGCGATACATGCAGTAGAGAGAGGAAAAGAATGGCGGCTGGCGGCACATGCTGGGGCCAATGGCTGCCACGGGAATATTCTTTTGCTAAGCGCTGGATTGTTTGCCAGGATTGCAGTGCATTTCCCAGTTGATGCGGAGCAGCATCTCGACGATTCTCCTGTCTGCAAAGTCGTGCGAAAAAGCGTTTATGGTGTCTAGGGGCCCCCGAGCCTCCTGCGCCTCACCTTCCGTGTCGGT
Source organism: Eimeria falciformis (assembly GCA_002271815.1). Taxonomy (NCBI): domain Eukaryota; phylum Apicomplexa; class Conoidasida; order Eucoccidiorida; family Eimeriidae; genus Eimeria; species Eimeria falciformis. The sequence goes on from NPHX01000323.1 coordinate 389,225, forward strand.
GCTGGCGCTGCTCGTATGGAAGCGGGAGGACGCCCACGCCTGCACCTGCTGCAGCAAGGGCCGCAACAGCGCCTTGTGCAGCAGTTTGTTGGTTTCCTTTGCTGCAGATTTTATGCCCGCCGGCTTCTCCTTCCACACTGCGACGCCCTGCCCAAACCAATACGTCAGAAAAGGAAGAGCTCCGAACTGTCGCGGTGCCGTCACTTCTCCTACACCCACAAAGCACGGAATTCACCAAATACAGCAAATACACTGCAGAGCAACGGCAGAGACAGCACGTGCTGCTCGTTGTTGCCTCTCTCTTGCTTGCGCTTCTAACTAGGAACTCCTGCGAATGTTTCCTTCTTGAAGGCTTGTTATTTGTTTATTTCTGAAAAAATTCCACTCGCAGCCTGCCAAGTGCTGCACTGCAGCTCACCACATAACATGCGGAAGGTGATGGGGTGCTTTGCATTGGGTGGAGGGTCGCGCCTGCCGACTCTCCGTTCGATTGCCACAGCCCGCTGCTCCTCTGACGTCCATCGGAGAAGATTTTGAATTAACTCTTCAGGGTGCAGCGTGCCTGTGCGATAGAAAGACTTAAAGAGACGCGAGCCTCCCTCTTTGAAAGGTGACGGGACAAAAGAGGCCGCTGCCACTGCACGGCCTTCATTGCATGCAGCAGCTGTTGCTTGTGCAGCTCCGCTGCCGTTGCTGGTGATGTCGCCGCGAGTGCTGGCTGTGTCTGACCCGGAGGCCGCAGAGGCAGGCATTTCTTTCAAAGTGCCGCTGCGGCTCAAGAGGCCCGGCGCGCTACTTTTTGGCCGGTTGGCCGCGGCGAAAATCTGAAAGAAAAACACAACACGCTAAAAAATACCGAAGTTCAAAGACCAATAATAATGCCAGACCCCCAGCTGTTTGTCTCCCTGCTATAGCAAAATGGGAAAAGAAGATTAGGAGAGAATAAATGAGGGGTTAGGAGACAAAAAAAGAGGCAAGCCTGGGGGGGCTCGGAGATACTTACCGGCCTGACCTTCTCCACCCAGTCTGCCACGAATGACGAGTAGCAACGGCGGCCTCCGCTTGCGGCTCTGCAAGAACAATTTTCTCCTCTTTGGCAAGCAAAGTCGATTGTCTCAGGCAGGCAGCGCTCTCGGTGCGACCAAAGCAGAATAACCCGCTGACCCCTGCAGCCAGGCGCCAAGAAAAAAAAAATACATCAAAAATCGATCTTTCTTGAAAGAGAGATGAAAAAAATATTCCAACTTAAAAAATCCTTCACATCCGAACGCGACAAACAATGCAGCAACTTTTTCCAGCCGCAGCAAAAATAGAAAAACAGGCAGGCGAGGCTCACCGCTGTACCAACTTAGAGAGGGTCATTCCTTCTTGCAAGGAGGGGCCAAGAAATTCGCCCAGAGAAGACGCAACGCAGAAAAAAACTTCTGAGGCAGAAATTTCTTTAAGTCGGCAAAAAGTCTCCCCAACGACTCCCTCGTCGGGTACACAACTGAGAAAAACAACTTCTGTCGGATTGCGCGTCAGAAACTCGCAAACTTCATCCAAAACCCGCATCTGAAAAGTCAGCCACACTCGTCATGGGCAAATGTCCATCACGCACGCAGGTGACCCTACGACGCGAGGCCAAAGAAAGGCCTTACCGGCAAACAGGCAGCAGCAGCAAGAGAGAAACTGGGAAAATGAGACACAGGAAGAAAGCAAATGACTTGCCAGTGGCACAGTGAGGACGCCTCCGTGAGCACAGAAAGGAATGGCCTGATGCTTCGGCCCCTCGCCTGCCTCTTCGAGTTCTTTGCCTATCACCACCCGCCTTGCCCCTGTTGCGAGGGCCAACCCGCGATGCGCCGCTGCAGCAGACGCAGCAGCCTGCTGCTCAGCGGAAGGGCGCCTTGAGTGGTGCTGGTGCCGATGACATGAAGTGCCTCTGCTCCTCCCGTCCTCTTCCCCCCCAGACGCCTGCTGCTGCTGCTGCTGCCGCTGCTGCTCTGTGTCTTCTGTTGCTGCGTCTCTGTTGGCGTGGTGGTGGTGGTGGTGTTTGTGTGTATGCGGGGATTTGCTGGGAGGGGCCCCAGATGGCAGGCGGGAAGAAACATAGCGAGTCATGGCGCTTCTGCGATGGCGAATACGACGACGGGAGAGAGGAGACAAAGTCACAGCCTCTAAACTCTTGCAGCACCGAAGGTCCAACCAACGAATGCCACGACGCAGCTGCTCGTAGATGCTCAGCTGCTGTAGAAAAGGAGGCAGCACAGACAGACACCACCCACGTTGCAGCAACAGCAGCAGCAGCAGGGGCAGCAGCAAAGAGAGACAGCCGACCAACCTGGCAGCTGACCCACACTTGGACGAGTCTGCAGTAATACGCTTGCTGCTCGTTAAGCCGGGCAACGCGCCAAGAGGCGCTGTTGTGTGTCGCTGCATGCCACACATACACCTCAGTCGCAGGACTCAAGTTTATGGTGTATACGTCTGTCTCTCTGTTTCCTCCACTACCTTTCGATGGGCGAGCCGCTCATTTTGCAAATCTCTTTCTGCCTCTTCTCCCTCTGGCTGTGCTGAAATCGCCTTGCTGTTCTGTCTCTCCTTCCTCTCTGTGCCTCGTAATTGGAACACCGCCTGTCTGTTTCTCTATTTCTGTCTCTGTCCCTGTCTCTTTGTCTTTATTTCTGTCTCTGTCCCTATTTCAGTCTCTCTCGGGTCTGTGTGTCTTTAATATAGCTCTTCTTATTATGTGTGCCTTTAACATGTTTCTGTCTATTCTATGTGCCTCTAATCCGTCTCTGTTTATTTTGTGTGTCTCAGATACATCCTTTTAGTCTTTGTGTCTCTAATCTGTCTTTGTTCATTCTGCGTGTCTCTAATATATCTCTGTTTATTCTGTGTGTCCCTAATATGTTTCTGTGTCTTTTCATATCTGCCAGTCTCTCACCCGGGATGATAAGTGTCTCTAAAGGCACATGATCGAGGTGGAGAGAGCCCATCCAGTTCTCTAGGGACGGCAGCACTTCGGTCGTCTCTTCGGCTGTCTCTTGTTGCCGCTCTCTCTCCCATTGGAGGCTGGTCTCTCTGAGGCTGTCTCTGCTGAGGTATCTCCTGCTGCTGCTGCTGCTGCTGCTGCTGCTTCTTAAAACAGCACTTGTTGATGCGCGTCGGGAAGAAGACCTTCTGCTGGCGAGCCGCTGATGAGACAGCCGAAGTCGCAGCCTCTGCATGCGCGTGGAAAGACGCCTGCTACTCAGACACCCCAGCAACGGCAGACGCTCCGTGCTGCTGGTGCTGCTGCAGCACGGGCTGCTGCTACAGCAGCTGCAGCAAGATTCCACTGTATCAGAAAATGACGAGTCTGTTGTGTCTCCTGAAGCACCAACAGCAACAGCCCTCCAAAACATTAGTAAGGGGTGCAGCAGCAGTAACACAAGCACCAGCAACAAAAGCAGCAGCAACAAGAGCAGCAGCAACAGCAACAACATAAGCAACAGAAGCAGCAGCAACATAAGCAGTAGAAGCAGCAGCAACATACGCAGCAGCAACAGCAACAAGAGCAGCAGCAGCAACAAAAGTACCAGCAGCGGCACCAGGAAGACCAGCAGCAGCAACAGCAAGAGCAGCAGCAACAAAAGCAGCAGCAGCAGCAACGGCAAAAAGCAGCAGCAGCAGCAACAAAAATAAACACAGCAGCAGCAGCAGCAGCAAGGAGACAGACCTGCTGCTTCTTTGCGTGGCATGCGGGGCTTGCGGGTACGACCTCGGATGTGGGGCTGGCGTGTCTCTTTGGAGACGGCGGAGCAGACTCTGCTGGCATCTCTGCTGCTGTCTCTGCTGCTGCTGCATCTGCTCCTGCTGGATTTTCTGCTGCTGCCTCTGCTGCTGCTGCCTCTGCTGCTGCTGCCTTTGCTGCTGCTAGAATGAGGATTGTCTTCCTGCAGTGCGCTGCCAGTAGGGGCAAAAGATTCAATAAAGAGAGTCGCCATCCGACTAAGAGGGAGCAAGCCCCACTCAGAAGACAAAAAATTCCAGACAGAGCTCCCCTCTGCTGCTGCTGTTGCTGCTGCTGTTACCGCTGCTGCTGCTGCTGCTGCCGCGGCTGCTGGTGATTCTGTCGCGACATCTATTTGCTGCTCTGTGAAATGCTCTTCGCTGTCTGCTGGCCCTGATACCTCCCGACCCTCCCCATCAGCAGCAGCAGATGCTGCTTCTGCTGCAGCGTCAAATGATGCGCTGGCGTCCTCAGTTCCACCTGCCCCTGAGTCAGCATCTGCTGCTGCTGCTGGTGCGAGAAGGCCTGGGGCTGCGTCTGCCTCTGCAAGCGAGTTTTGGCATGCGGAAAATTTCTTTGCCTCTTCGTTGCTGCCAACGGCGTCTCCTCCACTCTCCATCTCGTGCTGCTGTTGCTGCTGCTGCTGCTTCTGCTGCTATACTGCTGCTGCACTTCCTACTGAGTAGAGGTGCAACCTGGAGTAGCAGCGTAGTGCTGCTGTTGCTGCTGCTGCTGCTGTTGCTGCTTCTGCCGCTGTTGATGTTGCTGCTGTTGCTTTTGCTGCTGCTGTTACTGCTGCTGCTGTTACTGCTGCTGCTGCTACTGCTGCTACTGCTTGCAATGGAGCGGCAGCCTCAGACGACTTCGCAAGGGGTCGGAGTTACTTGGTTGGTTGCTGGATTGGTCTCTGGGTGTCTGAGATGAGAAGAGAGGTTGCTGCTGGTGACGTTTTCCGCTGCTGCTGCTTCTTCTCGTGTGTCTGTTTTCGTGTTGCTGCTGTTAAAAGCTAACTTGTCTCCTGTTGTCTCCCCATGCCTCAAAGGACCTTGCTGCTGCTTTTTTGCCTCAACCCCAGGTGCTGCTGCTGCTGCTGCTGCTGCTGCTGCTGCTTTGCTGCTGCTGTTTCTGCGTGCCCTCTTAATACCCCCATAAGGAAGATAATAAAGATAAAGTGCTAATTCTTTATCTAAGGGTTTAAACAACAGACTCAACAAACCACAAAAACAGGCAACCACCAGGGCAACCAGCAGCAGCACCAGCAGCACTCCTAACACCACCAGCAGCAGCGGCAACAGAAGCAAGCCCACGAGAAGAGCACATATGGCAGGCATTGCTGCTGCAGCACAACCTACGCGCTGCTGCTGCTTGCTGCCCCAAATCCTCGCCTTCCTGCTGCAAACACCGCCGCTGTCTAGCCACTTGCTGATGCTGCTGCCTGCTGCTGCTGCCTGCTGATGCTGCCTGCTGATGCTGCAGCGAGCCTCTTCGCACCTGTTTTGCTTCCGCCTGTGTTGCTGCTGCTGCTGCTCCTGATGCTTCTGCTTCTCCTGCTGCTGCTCCTGCTGCTGCTACTTTTCCCAATGGCGCTGAAGCACAGCGTGTCTATGGGAACGCTTGCCCCTTCGGCTGTGGTCTCTGCGACTCATGGACACCTTGCTTCGGCAGCAGGAGCACATTATTGGGGTGTTCGTACACCTGGTTGCAGCAGCGCTGAGGTGTATGGCCACCTCGCTGCAGCAGTACCAACTCGCTACACACAGCAGCAGCAAACGAAGATCCAGAAAGACGCAAGATGTGCAGCAGCGCCAGCATGCCGCTGCGGAATCCACCCGCTGCTACTGCTGCGGTCAGTGAAAAGGCTCGCAGCAGCAACAGCAGCAGCTGCTGCTGCTGTTACAGCAGCACCAACAGCAAGGCCTCGTAAGAGAGGTCTTTAGAGCAAGGAAGCAACAAGGAAGTCTTCTTGTCTCTTCTCTGCAGGCGATGGCATTAAACTTCTCTTCCTTGTTTTCTAGAAACAATATTTTCCAAATCTTTTGTATGTCCCTTTTGGTTCTTCTTGCTGTTTAAGTGGCTGTCTATGGCGAGCAGCAGCAGCAACAGCTGCTGCTGCTGCTGCTGCTGCTGCAGCACCGGCGGCCCATGGTGGTAACTGCAAGAAACATTAGGTATCTTTTCTGCTCTCTATAAATCAATCGCAATAGTATTAAAGGGACAATTTAATTAAACCAACAACTTTTCAAAGTTAGGAAACAAAGCCAGCAGAAACTGCTGCTGCTGCGGGTAGCTGAAGAAACAACAGCAGCTAGACAGGCTGCTGTTGCTGCACAGAAGTCGCACTTGCTAGGGCTGCTCCTGCTGCAGTCAAAGAGACACAAAAGAGGCAGCAGCAGCAGCAGCAGCAGCAGGGGCAGCAATTTTTTTTTACGCTGTTGCAAGCCCCCACAGCACAGAACACGAGGCATTCTTTGCAGCAGCAGCAACAGCAACGGCAGCAGCAACAGCAGCAACAGCAACAACAGCAGCAACAACACCAGCAACTAATATACAGACATTTCCCGCGTGTCTCCCACGCTGTGTCTCACCAGACACGAGAAAGACACCAGCAGCAGTAGTAGCAGCAGCAACAACTGCAGCGGGATCGGCTGTTTTACACACGCAGCCTTTGGTCGCCCACCTGCCACCCTGCTGCAGCAGCAGCAACCACAGCAACAGCAGCAACAGCAGCAGCAACAGCAGCTGCTGCATTTGAGGTGAACGAGCCAGCAGCAGAAGCAGCGGCAGCTGCAGCTGCTGCTGCTGTCTGTGCAGCTACATTTAACTTGCACCAGCAGGAAGGCATCGCATGGTCAGCCTCGCTACAGGTGCAGCAGCAGCAGCAGCAGCAACAGCAGCAGCAACAGCAGTAGTAGCACGGTTAGCAGCAACAGCAGCAAAAGAAGGAGAAGATGGCATCAACACCCAGCGGAGATTTGATTCAGGTTATAGATTACGATGGAGAAATGACGTAAGAAGGCTGCTGCTGCATGGGTTTTTTGTGTCTTGGCTGTCGTTGGCGTGTCTCTCTCCGTGGCTTTGCGTCTTCCTTCAAACCAACTAACGTCATCCCTGCATTTATGCTTTGTCTATTTAGTATTCGTTTACGGAAAGAGAGGGGGGGAGAGGAGAAATTGCCGCATTTGGACAGTTTTATTCCGTTTCTGTGTGGAATGCCCTGCTTGGTCTTGTGCCTTCTTGTTTGCGGTGTATGTACGCCTCAGAGCCGACATCTCCAAGTGGATGAAAGACCAGGGGCTGGACGACGTCGGATTTGAGTTTAACGTTGTTACAATCCTTGGCTCTCAAAGCAGTGGCAAAAGTGTGCAGCCTCCCTGCTGCTGCAGCCACTGCCCCTGCTGCCGCTGCTGCTGGTGTTGTTGCTGCTGTTGCTGTTGCTGCTGCTGCTGCTTCATTCTTGAGTGTGTGTAGATTGGGTGTGTTGGTTGAATTTGTTAGGCACGTTGATGAACAGTCTCTTTGGGTGCAGCTTCCAAGTGATGGACGCCTTGAAGGGCTACAGCCAAACCACGAAGGGCTTGTGGGTTGGCCGCAACAAACCCCCCAGCAGCAGCAGCAGCAGCAGCGACAGCAGTACCAGCAGCCTGAGCCGGCCGGTGTTGATATTAGATGTAGAAGGATTGGACTCCCGGGAGCGGGGAGACAGGCGACAAACTTATGAAAATTTTTTTTCTCTTTTTGCACTTGCCCTTGCGGATTGTCTGATGATAAACATAAACTGCTCTGCCCTTGGCTGCCACACGGGCTCTGGTTTTGGTCTATTAAAGACGGTGATGGAGGCAAACCTCGAGTTGTTTTCTCAGCATGAAGAGTAGGCTGTTGCGTTATCTGCCTGTCTCCTGTCTCTGTCTGTTTGTTTTCTCTCTCTCTTCTCTGTGGTGTCTCTGCATCTGTCTTTGCTGCTGGCTGTCTTCGTCTGTCTCTTCTCTGTGGTGTCTCTGCTGCTGTCTGTCTCCGTTTGTCTCCTCTTTCTCTTCTCTGTGGTGTCTCTGCATCTGTCTTTGCTGCTGTCTGTCTCCGTCTGTCTCCGTTTGTCTTAGCTCTTTTCCCTGCGTGTCTTTGAAGTCTCTCGTCCCTCATTTTCACTTTGTTGCTGTCTTCTTCTCTGTCTGCAGCAATCCTAAAACTATTCTCCTCTTCGTCGTTCGCGATTGGGCACCCACCCTTATCCCTGAAGGTTTGCTACTAACGGTTTAGGGTTTAGGGTTTGAGGGTTTAGGGTTTAGGGTTTAGGGTTTAGGGTTTGTATTGTGTGTGCAGATGTCATGAAGGAGCGCATTGAGAGAGACTACGTCAACAAGATTTGGAAAGAAATTGAAAAAGTACTTCCTGCTGCTGCAGTTGCAGTTTCTGCTACAGTTGCTGTTGCTGTTATCTTTCTGAAGTGCTCTTTTTAAGCAGGAGCGGCAGCAACAGCAGCAGCAACTGCCACTTGCGTGTGCTGCTGCGCAGCCTGAGTCCGCCGCTGCCGCAGCCGCCTCTGATTTTTTTACAGTGAAAGTTGTGGGCTTGGCACACAAGCTTCTGTCTCCTCAAGAGTTCGAACAAGACGTAAACAGACTTAGAGACAGGTACAGCAGCAGCAGTCGCAGCAGCCGCAGCAGCAGAAGTAGCACGAACAGTAGCTGACAGACGCAGCAGCAGTCCGACTGTCTCAGCTGCAGCAAATGTTCCCTGTTGGCGTAGCTGCTGCTGCTGCTGCAGTTGTTCATGGGGTTTATTTGTGGTGTCTGTATACCGCAGATGGACAAGAGAATTCAGTCCTAAAACTTACTCCCGCAAAGTTCCATCTGACGGCTTCGGTGCTTATGCTAAAAGCATCTGGGTACGACCGCCACACTGCTTTAGCAGCGGCACCAGCACCGGCAGTTGCTGTTGCTTGTGCTGGTGCTGCAGTAGGCCTCCTGTGGCGTCTCTGTCGTCAGCGTCTTGAGCCCTTTTGCTGCTGCTGCTGGTACTGCTGCTGCTGCTGCTGCTGCAGGAGACGATTAAGCAGCAGTCGCATTTGGACATTCCGAACCAGAAGGAAATGCTGGCGATATACAGATGCCAAGATCTGAAGCAGCAGGCTCTGCTTGCTGCTGGTGCCCGCACAGCTACTCTGCAGCAGCAACACCCAAAACCAACAGCAGCAGATGCAGCAGTAATTAAAAAGGAAATGATAGAAATTGCACAGGAAGCTGTCTGTACGTATACATGCATGCATGCGTGCCGCTCGCAAAGGTGCTGCTGCTGCTGTTTTCTGTTTCCGTCCTACGAAAACCCGCTGCTGCTGCTGCTGCTGCTGCTGCAGCCCTCTACCTGTCGCAGGCCAAGCGGTACCAGGAAAAGATTTGCCAAAATGTCAAGGCGGAGCTCATTCAGGGGTCAGTTACTGCCTTCCGCTGCTGCCTTTTGCTTCTGCTGCTGCTGCTGCTGCACTTCTCATAGCAGCTTTTGTTGCTGCTGTTGCTGCACTCGGCATAGCAGCTACTGTTGCTGCTTCTGCTGCTGCTGCTACTATTCGAAGGGTTCTGTGTTGGGATTAGGGCAGCAGAGGGTAGGAGTTAGAGTGTCTGAAACATGCGGTGGTTTCTGCCGCTTGCTCTCTTGCTGCTGCGTGCTGGGGTGTATGTACACCCCAAAAGGCTCTGAGCCTGAGGCCTTGGGCGTTGTGGGTTTGCTGCAGCCTCATCGGCACTCTCAAACCTCTGGTGGACGCGGAGCTCACAGAGGCCAAAGCAAGAATTGCCAGGAGGTTCAAAGAAACACTCAGGTAATCTCGAGCAACAGCCCCCAATGCATGCAGCAACAGCCCCAATGCATGCAGCAGCAGCAGCAGCACAGCATGCAAGAAGTGGCAGCAGCAGCGTAGAGGGAAGAAAGACAGCGGAGAGGGTTGCTGGGACCTGAGGTTTGCTGCTTGATTACTAGCTGCTGCTCAGCATGTGCTCCTGCTGCTGCTGCTGCAGGGAGGCGTACATCAGAGATCCAAACGATCCCACTGCGTCGGTGAGTTTAGTGCAGAAGCAGCAGGGAGGAGCAGCAAAAACACCAGCTGGTTGCAGCAGGAGCAGCATAACAAACAACCCACTGTTGACGCTGCTGCTGCTGCTGTGCAGACCAAGGGCGAGTTGATGGTGGACTCCTGGGCTGCCTTCAAAGAACGAAGGTCTGTCGATTCACGGCTTTTTCTCTAGTGCCTTTGCTGCTGCTTTCGCTGCTGTATCTGCTGGTGTCTTTGCTGCTGTTGCTGCTGTATCTGCTGCTGCATCTTTGCCAGGGCAGCAGTGGGTTGTTGTGGTTGTTGGTAAGCTGTGTCTTTTTTTGTTTGCTCCGTCATGTGTCTCTTGCCACACCTTTTGGCTGTGTATTTTAATTTTTGTTTTGCTGCTGTAGCACCGAAGCAGCAGAAGAAGCAGAGAACGCGTTTAGAGAGGCTGGCCAGGGCTGCGAACTTCAGCTGGCTGACGGAGAGATTTTGGCGTTTCCCAGAGATCTTATTGAGGAGGCTTTAATGCGTAGGCCCTCTTGTTTTTGTCTCTTTCTGTGTCTCGGTATTTTTGTGTGTGTGTCTTATTTGTTGGTATTCCTTTTGTTTGGCTCTGTGTCTAAGCCTTTCTGTCTCGCTTGCTGTCTCCCCGCGTGCTCTCTTTGTCTCTCTGCTTCTTCGTTTCTCTCTGGCTTTGGCGCTTTAGAGCGAGACAGAAAGCATCAGCCAATTATCATAAAAGTAGAGGGATTCTTTCTTGTAGTTTTTGTCTCTTTGTTTTGCTGTCTCTTTTATCTCAAGAAGAAATCAAACAGGAAACTGATGCTCTCCGTGAGGGGCAATGCAAGGCTCTTGATGAGGCAATTGCAGTACGCGTCACCCTTTCGTAGGGTTTAGAGTTTAGGGTGTAGGGTGTAGGGTTTACGGTTTACGGTTTACGGTTTAGGGGTTCGTGTTTTGCAGGAGAAGTGTGGCGACGGATTTGTTGGCCTTGAAGCTCTTCTGACCGCCAGAGGTTAGTTGCTTCTCCTCTCTTTAGACAGGCGCAGCAGCAGTTGCTGCTGTCTTTTTTGCTGATTTTTTGGTGCTATTCGGATGCTAGAATGTTTCCTGCTGTCTCCGGTCACGCTGCCTTCTCCTGCAGCAGCCGCTGGTGCACTAGCAACACAAGCACAACGAGCAGCAACAGCAGCAGCAGCAGCAGCAGGTGCTGCCATGTGGTGTACGTGTATTCTTTTGCAGACTTTTCTCCCGCCTCCTTTTGGGAGACATGCAGAGGGCGTGCCGCAGCAAACGCGAGCGTCTGTGCTGCGCATTTTGCTGCTGCTGCTGAGGGGCTGAGCGACCCGTCAGTCTTTTCGAAGTTCGAGGGAGATTTTTCAGACAAATTTGCAGTTCGCTGCAGGCGTCTTTCTCTCTTACAGTTGCGGGCAACTTTGGCCAAGTTGGTTGGCGCGGTTAACATTTATATTTTAGAGAGGTTGGCCTTTCTGCATTTGTCCTTCTTCGCGTTTGCAGCAACTCTCTTTGTCTCACTTTTGTCTGTCTCTGTTTCCCTCCTTGTGTCTCGTTTGTCCCTTTTGTCTCTATTGTCTCTTTGGTCTCTTTTGTGTTTTTTGTGTCTTAATAGGTTTAATGCCTTTTTTGTTTATGACGAAGAAGACCAGCCGCGTCGCTGGGAATTGTTATCAGCAGAGAAGCTGCAGTCGCTCTTTCTCATCGCAAAGACGCAGGCGCTCTGTGAGTCTTCGTGCAAGCCTCCTGTAGGGTTTACGGCTTAGGGTTTAGGGTTTAGGGTTTAGGGTTTAGGGTTTATGTGTTTCGCTTGCAGCTCTGCTGCCAACGCTGCGGGAGATGCAGCTGGAGGGGCTGAGCCTCTCGTCTCCCACCCTGCAGGCCTTGGCAGCTTCAACCCCAAGGTCGGGGAAGGAGTTAAAACAACAAGAAGAACAAATGCCGGCTTCCTTCTTTAAACCCTTAATAGACACAATCTCTGAGCAGTCTATACAGCGAAAAGCGCTGCTGGCCATGCAGAATCAGTGCAGAGAGGCGCAGCTGCTGCAGCAGCGGTGCGGCAATGCTGCCTCTTGGCGCTCTGTGCCTCTTTGGGGTTGGTTGTTGTTAGTCTGTCTCGGGTGGAATGAGCTGTCTCTTGTGTTCTCCTTTGCTACCAACAACTGGCTGACGCTGCCTCTGCTGCTGCTGCTGCTGCTGCTGGGAGCAGCGGTGGTTATCAGCGGCAAGGTGGAGATAGCTAGCCAAGGGATAAGACACGCCGTGCAGCTCGTCAGGCTTCTCTTGCAGCCTTTTCTCTATGGGCTGCTGAGAAGGGTGACGGATATGATGGATGTGCGTCGCTTTCGTTGTCTATACACCCCAGAATTGTCTGCAGATGCTCTTTCTGCCACATCTGCCTCACGTCCTCTTTTCTCTTCAATAGTTTTCGCGTTCTCTTTCTGTAATGGCATGCTCTTTCTCATTGTCTGCCTCGCTGTCTCCTTTTTTCTTTGTTTCCTTTTCCTTTCTGTCCCTTTTTCTTTCTGTTTCCTTTCCCTTCTCCTTTTCCCTCTGTCTTCTTTTTATCTCTGTCTCTTTTTCTCTCTGTCTCTCCTGTTTTTTCGTGCGTCAGTCTTCCACGCGCCCAGACGAAGTTAGCTAGATGTTGGTTGTCTGTTGGTGGGGTCGTTGTTGCTGTATGCGTTGCTGCTGCTGCAAATGTTGTGTGCAGCCGAGTGCCTTGGCTGGCAGTGGTGTCATGAATCCTGCTGCTGCCAAGTCCAGCCGCTCTGGCCACCCCAAAGAGTGCGTCTTAATGCCTCTGTTCGCTGCTAGAAGCAATCGGGAACCCTGGCAGTGTGTTGCTAGCTATTCAGATAACAGCTAGCTCTTCTCTGGCTGGCTAGCTAGGTAGCTAGCTAGCTGGTGTTTGTTCCCATCTCGTTGTCTGTGCAGTGACTGTTGTGCTGCCCGCTTTGCTGTCTTCGTAGACACTCCGAGGAAGTCGCGGAGCTCAAAGAGCGCGTCTCTCATATGAAACAAAAGTGAGGGGCGCTGCTGCCTTCAGTTAAGCATGCAGAGGCGACAGCTGCCATGCCTCCTGCTGCATGCAGAAGCAGCCGCTGCTGCTGAGAGCGAAGCTCCACTCTTTTACCCTGAAGAGACAATCCGTCTAGGACGGCTACGGGCAGCAGCAAAGCACCGAAGACGACCAATTTGCTACGTTTTAGGAGAATACATCGTTTGTATGTTTAGGCGTCTGCACACACCGTACGCATACATCGAGACGTGGAAACCCAGCTAGCTGGCTAGCTAAACACTATCCTGCCAGCTGCCTAGCTAGCCACACACTAGGCAACCAGCCAGCTAGCCACACACTAGGTGATCGTAGTTGGTGAGTAGAGCCACTCGTGAGCAATCATTTCTCCTCTGAGCGCATTGGAATTTTCAATGTTAAGAATTGTTGGCTCGATGAAATGCGCTAGCGATTGAAAAAGTCAGTCAGCCGCTATAGGCAGTGCAAATCTTTCGTTTTTAGTTTCCTTGACGCCTTACAAGTCTAAACAGCAAAAATCCAGAAAAGAAAAACATAAAACCTTAAATGGTGGCCAATCTGCTTCCGAGTGTAGATTGATTAACGCCTGCACTTTTTTCAATGGTTTGCGGAAGATTGAGTCTTTGCACATTTTATTTAATCACAAGACACTTCTACACCATTGATGATTTCAAGAAAAGTTAGAAAACGTTTCTAGACTTGCGTTGCCTTTGAATGTTCTTTGGCTATGCAGAATTGAAAGTGCAACAATAAGCATAATAGCTGATGGATGGCCCGGGTTAGTCTGTGTGGAACTGAGAGAGGCAACAACCATCCTCTTGGTTTTAACGGCATGAATTTGTTTTGTCCCTAAAGAGGGGATCATTGTGCTAAACCACAAACCTGTCTAAGGGTTTTCGAGTTTGTTTTTAGTGTGACCTCTTTTACATGTGAGAGACGCTTAAAGCCTTATGTGCAGCGTTCTCTTAAGCACTTTTAGTTGTGTTTATTGGACTTCGTGCTTTGAATACCAACTCATGCCATAACTACAAAGCGAGAACTAACTAAGAAATATGTTAGTAAACAGAAAGGAAACAAACGAATGCCCAGTGCACTGCCACGAGAAATGCGCGTCGGCCGATAGGGAAAGTGCAGGCGGTGTTGTCTGTCTAGACGTACGACATTGTATGCTTTTATATGTATATATATATATATATATATATAT
>NPHX01000323.1:413162-424895 GCA_002271815.1 Eimeria falciformis
ACACTCAGCTATATGTATTTATACGTTTATTTACATGAGTCAACAAAACTCTGAATAAATATATATAAAGAAACAGAAGTGTGTAGACGTATACGCGTCAGCCTAAGCACCTCCATCATTTCTCACCTGCACAGTGAAAGCAGAAATTTCGGGCCGCTGCAATTCGCCGTTCAACTTTGTTGAGCTGTTGGTGCATGAGAACACAGACGAGGGCAGGATTGCTGCTGCATGCTTTGCAGATAGGGGGGGGCATGACCACCCTCTCCTTGGAAATATCAATTACGTGTTGCCTTCTCTTCTCCTTGTGGGTGACCTCAAGAGAATCCCCGACCTCCTCCTCACTGCTGCTGCTGCTGCTGCTAAACGTACGCTGCTGCAGCTGCTGCAGCAGGCTCTTACGCACGGCGATTTCCTGCGTCTCTAAAGGCTTGGGCTGTATCTTGTTCTTGTAGGGGCGTAAGGATTTCTTGTGTACAGCATTGGCTGTGCTGGGGCCCCAGGATCCCAGAAGTGTGGGCCCCAATTCTCTGCATTTGCTGCCACATACGAGGCAGGAAGCTGCAGCAAAGAAGCGCTGCAGCACAAGCCTCTCTCTGGCGGTGTCTCCTGTTGTGATAGATTTGATTCCAAGCTGCAAAAGCAGGGACTGCTGCTGCTGCTGCTGCTGCTGCTGCGGTTTCTGCAGCAGAGTTCTGCAAAAAGTAGGTGTGCATGCGCGCTGTGCGGGTTTGGGCATATCCCTGAACCACTGCAGCAGATCTGCTGAGGCGGGCGGTGGCAAGAGAGAGAAGAGCCGATCAATGGCCGGTATAATTTGTTTGGTGATATAGTATCTATAATGCAAGTGCATAGTAGGATGTTGTTGTTGCTGTTGCTGCATGTCTTCCTCGCCCTGCAGAACTAAGGGGAGAGGTTGGAGCGAAGGGAAAACCGTGCCCTTGAGCAGCATTTGCATCTCTCTGTAATCTCTGCGGCCTCCCCAGACGTTCTCTGGTGCCGTGGCAGAATCAATTAACCTGCCAGCGCCGCCAGGGGCTCCGAAAGGGAGATCTGCCTCTCCGGACACTTGAGAGAAAACAAAGGGAACGCGAGAGCCGTAGGAGGAAAGGGCTGAATTCTCCGCCTCTTGGCACTGGTTATAAAGACGCTCGTATAATACCTTTGCCTGTGGAGGTAACGTGCCCGCCGGTGCGTCTCCTGTTTCAGCACGGTACGAGCCTGCAGAAAAGACAACTATTCATTTATGTATTTTTGCAGACTAGAAAAGACGGAAACAGAGCGATAGAGATATCCGTAATATCCATCTGTATACGAATGAGGCATAACTATATACATATATACGTTTATTTGTTGATTTGTGCTATCAATTAATTTAATTAGTTGTTTAGAATTGTATTGGTATATCGCTCGCTGAGGCGTCCCACCGAGCTTTGCTTTTCTTTGGAAGATGTAATGCCTTATTGGGATCTGCCCTCTCAGCATTTTCCTCCATTGTCTGTACAGCTGAAAACAAATGCACTCAGTAAACAAATATCGATATAAACTTTTAACTTAGTGTTAGCTGTATATTCTGTAAATATATCGTTTGCGTCATTATATGCTAGCAAATACACCAGCAACTAAACCAATAATAAACATAATATAATATATATATGCACGCGCACACATGCATGCATATATACACAGGTATGCATGGGTCCTTAATGTACCAGAGCTTTGACTTTGGAAAGGTCGCGTGTTTCAAAGAGAATGCGGAGGCTCTGTTCCAAGAGAGCAGAGGTTAGAGGGCACTGATCTCGGCGAATCGTCTCTATACCCTGAACAAAATAAATAAACAAATAAATATACAAATAAATAAACAAATAAAAAGTAGATAAATGAATGTATACAGCAAGGAGCCTAGTCTAGAGAAGCGACCTCATCACAGATATGCATGAACAGATGTGCACACAGCGAGATAGGCTTCTTCTAGACAAATATCCAGTGTATCTGCTGTTTCTAAGGTTTTACCTTGGCGTCAAAAGTGGGGGGCGCTGAGGGTGAGGTGTAAGCATTGCCTACGTAGCGTTTCTTCGTAACAAGACAGCAGGGTAAGAACACCTGAGGTGTACATACACTTAGAAACTGGGCACGGATGCTTGCACCAGCGCCACGTTACCTAGATATAGCTATGTTTAGTTTAGCTGCATCCTAGGCAGCATGCAATCTAAACGCGAGCAGACGCAAGTGTCTATCTGGGCAAAGGCTCTAAACACAGTGACGCATTAGCAGGTCACGTTTGCGCCTCTGCCTGTTGAAGGCCGAAACATGCACTTGTATATATCCACATATAAGCACACACAACGATATAAATGTGCCTACATGTGTAGAAAAGAATACAGCATTAAGAATACAGCTGGCCCCCAAAGCCGCGCCCTCTTAAATGCTGCCATTCCGGCGGCCGTGTATAAACAAAAACAACGAAAGAAGTAATATTGTTAAAGCCAAAGCCAAGAACGTATGCACTACAAAATAAATACCTTTTCGAGCTGGAGCTTTATTGGCGGCGGATTGCTTTTGGTAACTGCATCAGCAATTTCTTGGCCGATCTTGAACGCGGTGTCTAGACACCTCCCTTTTAACAGCACGAACACCGAATCCGTATCCCCGTACAATACCCGAGCGTTCCATCTGTGCACAGAAATGAATGCTGTCCAATATATACAAATATAATAGACAATAAACTTAAATATATATGTTTGGCTAACTGCCTATAATCACTAGTGTAAATACACACATGTAAATACATCTCAGACGCGCACCTGCTGAACAGCATAATATACTTATATAAACACGCATGCACATACATAAATACAAATAAAGCATATAGATAAATACGTAGGTAAATAAAGATATACACAACAGCATAAATATGTAGGGAAACATATGAAGAGAAATATATATATTCCCAGATTACAGCTGCTCGTCTAAATGGTTTTTGCGTGCCCTGTGATTACTGAGGAGCGCATTTGGAGATGCGCGGAGTGAATGCATGCAAGAAGGTAGTTATGAAAAGACAAAAAACAACAATTGAGACAATGAGACATCGGCTCCCATCGGCTGCTGCTGCAGCACTGTAATAAATACTCACTAAAGCAGCACCCTATCTAACAAGCCATTATACAATATATACTTTAAAATGATATTTCTCCCTCTATCCCTGTGAAAGAAACAGACGGGCAGACAACTACATATACGTTTATTTAATTGTTTAACACAAAGCACCTCACCGCTCCGTTTCTTCAATGAGCTCCATAGCTCGCACGAGAGTTGCTCTGGCTGTCTGAACGATCGAGTCGGCAACTTCCGCGCAAGGCATGCGACCAGAGACGTTTGCATTTGTGTAGCTGCAGACAGGCAGATGAGTTCGGAGTTGGGCGTTAGTTATTCAGCTGCGTATTCTCGTAGGCGGCAAGATTTGTATGCAGCCGCATTTGGTTCGGACTGCGAAGTGAGTGACATTCGTTTAAAACAACTAAATAGAAAAGCCGCAGAACGACAAGCTCGAGGAACATGCTTTAATTGGGTAGAGATGCACACACAGAAATACGAGTGGGGTTGCATGTAGTAGCCCCGCATACACATAAACTCATCAAAACTAAAAGGTGAAGGCTACAGTTCATGTGTATGTACAGCCACTTCACTCGGGGTAATTTTGCATCCTTGGAGCCAAACGCACGGGAACGAAAAGGGAAAAAAGCATCAAGCATATTAAAAGTAATAGCGCTAAAACAACTACCCGTAAGTGACGTTTGCGATCATCTTGAGACCAAACTGCCTATAGTTCAGCTTCCGGAGCAACGCATCACCCCCCAAACCCCTGCCTGAAAAAGCACCAAACGAAAAGTCTTTCCGAACTACGCCTTCCGGGCACAGACAACACCAAACGTATAAGGCAAGCGCTACCTAAACGTTCTTATAATGCTAAAATATATATTAAAGACATTTGTCTATTTGTCCATTTATTCGTTTATATGAAATGTCTGCGCATATACCTCTCTCCTTCGCTGTGCAGATACATACATAGTAATATGTCCGAAAATATGACCATAGAAGCATAAAGAGGCTACAAATTAGGTGGACATACACCCCATGGCTGCTCACTTTGGTATCTCTTGGCCGCCTGCTTAACCATGAGCCGCGTCTGGAGAATATCGTTCAAAACCGCAGGAAGAATTCCCTGAGGCGCACCACAAACGGAGATAGATATAAATAAAGAAATGTATAAGCAAATAGAACAAATGAGCGCACAAATTGATGTTGAAGTAGATGGACTTTTTGTCCAGTGTATGGAGCTGACGTCGGTCCTGCTTGCTCTCTGTATTTGCTTTCTATTAGGTGTCTCTATGCGCTATCTCCACACGTCTGCGGCATCGCTCTCTCTTCCAGCAAAAGTTCTAAACAAGGACCACATTAAAGTTAATGAAATGCAATCTATACACCTGAAAGCGCATGCAAAAACACCCACCTGCCGCACCCCTCGTGACACAAACAGACTGCCGCCTGGCAGCACCCGCAATGCTTCCTCGTCTGCGGCAAAATTGCCCCAAGAGGACGCTGCGTGTCACGGCAGACAAGGCAATAAACAAATAAAATCATAAACGTACATACTTTTGTTTGAGTGAGTTCCCTTGGGAAATGCTTGAGGCAATTTTAATTGCATTCAACTAATGCAGCTGTAATCTTAGGACGTAGAGAGCTTCTCTCTCTGCCCATATGTTTAAGTACTTGTTTGTTTATTCCCACTCTCGCTAGCTTGCGCTCACAGACAAACACACTACAAACCCTTAGCGTTTAGGGTTTAGGGCTTACGGCCTGCGGCCTTCGCCTCTGCATGTGCCTGGAGAATTTGGGCAAAGATTTGCGGGGGGGCGTGGAGCTTCATTACCCCCAAAGTTTTCGTCTCCGACTCCACTGGATCCACCTAAAAACAAAAGCCGTAAACCCTAAACGCTAAACGCTGAACCCTAGAGAACTCAGGAAGGCCAAACACACAAAGACACTACCCTAAGCAGCCCTAAGCACAGCCCTAAACCCTAAACCCTAAACCCTGACCTCAGCAGATCCTAGGCAGGTCGAGTAGCAGATGTTGTTTGCGATGACAATGGATGGGTAAAGCGACAGAAAATCAAGAACGAGAACAGGAGAAAAATAAAACCCTGAGAGAGGCTCTAGCACCAATGGCACGCACACCGTAGCCGGCTGCTCTGTCACCTGAAGCACAAACCCTAAACCACAAACCACAAACCCTGAACCTGCAGGTGCTAAACACTACACCGCAGGAGCATTGGGGATAGTAGTAGTTAGTCAGATGGTGTAAGGAGGCTCACCTGTTGTTTGGAAGGGGAAACGAGGACGCAATCGAGTGTCTTGGTTGCCCTTATGAGAACGTTCTCTACCTTGAACTGGCTGCCCCTTGTCAAAGCCGCATGCAAACAGCAGCCGTACAGCCTAGACAGCTCGCACGTCCGCGGGAGCAACTCGGACCAATCCAGCAGCTGGAGGGTTAGCTCCACTCTGCAGATATAAGCAGATAAAATAAGGAATAAATAAATAAATAAACAATACGCAAACAAACAAGTACGCAATATACATGAACAGCTATTTATGCCTCTATATTACGCGGACTTGACTTTAAAAGAAACGGCATCGCGCAAGAGAGACGGGTAAACATCAAGGGAGTCAGGTGCAAAAACCTCAGGCAGCTGTCTCTACCTCTTTCTAGGGTTAATATTAAATATACAAAGAAATGCACATCTATATTTCGTGCTTTTTACTTGTTTACATAAATATAAATATGTTTATTTATTTGTTAATTTACACAGAGAAACCGAGAGACAGAGAGACAGTGTGAGTTTCTACCTCTTCATGACGTGCGCCAGAATATCAGAAATAGACTTCAGGGCCTGCAGCTCTTCTTGCTGCTGCAGTTGCTGCTGGTGCTGCTGCTGCTGTTGTTGTTGTTGCTGCTGCTGCTGCCGAATCCTTGCTGCTCTTCTTCTCGTGTGTTGTGCGTGCTGCCAGGCAGCTGCGAGGAGGGCTGAAGGGACAGTGGGTGTGACAATCCCTAAGACCTCAGCAGCAACTCCTTGCAGATCTGAGTGCTGCAGTTTAACCTCTTTCTGCAGCAAGCGCCACACCTCAAGGACCAGCCGACCCGAGACAGCGCTGCTGCCCCGCACGCGTCTTCTCCTTCTCCTAGGGATTGAAACAGCTGGGGCCGCTGTTGCTGCTGTTGCCGCTGCTGCACGTTCTGCCCGCACCGCCGGCTGACCCGAGCTTCCAGGTGGAGCCGCATGAAGAAGAGGAGGGACAACCTCGTCTGCGCTGCTTCCACAGCAGAGACAGCGCAGAGATAAACGGCAAAGAAGTTTTCATTGCGGCTGTCAAAATGCTGGGCTTTTTGCTTGTCGCTGTCGGCGTGTGTCTGACTACAGTTGCTAAATATATTAATAAAGAGAGAGACCCGACGCATTTCACAAAACCACACACTTATAGGCCGCGCATGTGTGCAAACCAAACGCAGCTCGTTGCCACCCACAACAGGCAGTAAACGGACAGCGACGTGGGGAGAGACAGAGAGACAGAGAGATGGATGAGACAGAAAGAGAGACAGATAGACACAGAGGGGAAAACAGAGACAGAGAGACAGATAAACAGCGAGAAAGGCAAAGATAGAGATAGACGGGGTGACAAAGGCATTGCATCTAGATGGAAAGATACACAAGTAGGCAGAGGTTGTTTGACGGATATCTACAGCAAGCGACGGCAGCTGTAGCCTCACTGTCTGCTGCAGCGCATGCGGAAAGCTTTCCCGACGCCAAGAGCTTCGGCGCGTTTGCTGAGAAACGCAAGGCCTCTGCCTCCGTTCTCCCACTGGAGAAGAAGGGAAGGATCTGCAGTTGCCAAGATACTGCAAAACTGCAGCAGCAGCTCCTTTTCTGTCCGCACCACACAACACCACCACCGCGCATCCAAATATTTCTCTATGTCTTGAAATCGGCGGCCCCCGGAGACCCCAGCCATTCCGGGAATTCGAAAAAAGGGGGCCCCAATAGATGCTAAGGGATCGCACACGATGACTCCCTTTACGTCGGAATAAGATATTTGCTGCTGCTGCTGCTGCAGCCGGGATGCGCAAAGTTGCAACCTTTCATCTCTTAGTATAAAACAAACGGCCAGCAGGCCGCAAGTCCAGGGGTTTGGGGTTGCTGCTGTTGCTGCTGCTTCTGTTGCTGCTGCAGGAGGACAGTCAGCAATAACCTCTACAGCCATTAATGCACCGTAGTTAGCAAACAGGGGGCCGGCAGGCCCCTGGCAGCCGGCACTAAGAACCGCCTGCTGCTCGTAAAGCCCACGCTGGGCACGACGCAGGTCAGATGCCACACTTATCTGGGAAGTTTGCTGCTGCTGCTGCAGGCTGCTACTGCTGCTGCTGCTGCTGCACTGCGAGGTAGCAGCAGCATCTGCAGTAGCAGACGGCTCCTGCTGTTGCTGCTGCTGCGGCACAGGCGCTAGGTAAGCTACAATGCGCCCGTAATTGTCCATCCGAGTTAGCATGTGCACCTTTTGCCTGCTGTTGCTGCTGCTGCTGCTGTTACTGCTGTTACTGCTGCTGTTGCTGTTGCTGCTTGTGCTGATGGGAGCTTCGCGTGGATCCGATGAGCCCTTTGCATCAGCTTCGTCTGGCTTCAGGTGTATCTGCAGCTTTTTCATCTGCTGCAGCAGGTGCTGCTGCTGCTTCTCTCCCTGCTGTTGCTGCTGCTGTTGTTGTTGCTGTTGTTGTTGTTGTTGTTGTTGTTGTTGTTGTTGTTGTTGTTGTTGTCGCTGTTGTTGTTGTTGTTGTTGTTGTTGTTGTTCTTGTTGTTTTTGTTGTTCTTGTTCTTGTTGTTGTTTCTGCTGTCCCTCTAGTGGTTTGTTGCTTTTACCTGCTGCAGCGCTTGAGGGAGTGTGACTCTCCGAGTGTGTCCCTTCTAGCATTGCACGCTGCTGCTGGTGGTGCTGCTGCTGATGCTGCTGCTGGAGTTGTTGCTGCTGCGCTGATTTTCGCCATAAGCGTCTGATCCTTGTGGGGCAACTTGCGAACACTTGGGACATGTCTGGGGGAGGCCGAAAGTAAACAAAACACTGCTGCTCTTGTTTTTGCTGTTGATGTTGTTGCTGTTGCTGCTGTTGCTCCTGCTGCAGCTGAAGCAGCTGCTGCTCAAGAAAACGCAACAGCTGCGTCCTATGCTCTAAACGTCCATGCTGCAGCGCCGCTCCTGCTGCTGCTGCTGCTGCTGTTGCTGCTGTTGTTGCTGCTTGCTTAGGACGTGCACAGGGTGCAGGCGTCAACCCCTGCTGCTGCAGCATCAGCTGCTGCTGCTGTTGTTGCTGATGCCGCAGCAACAGGCGGCCCCCAGGCGTTGCTTTCAGCGGGTTTGATGCTGCAGGAACATCGCGGGGGTCGCTATAGAAAGGAAGCATCTCTTCGACTTCTTCATCTGTTGCTTCAACCGGTGTTGTCGCTGCTGCTGTTGCTGCTGCTGCTGGAGGCGGAGAGACAGAAATGACAGAGTCGCTTGAGTTCGACACCGCAGAGAGCCCCGCTTTGCGTTTGTTTACTGCTGTGATGCCTTCGACGTCGCTGCTCCTGCTGATTCCCCTCCTGCTGCGTCTGCCCATTACGCCGATGTTTTCGGCGGCTGCTGCTGCTGCTGCTTCAACTGGCGCTGCCCCTGCTGCTGTAACTGGTGTTGCTGCTGCCTCGGGCAGCGGGCCCCCAAGGGCCTCGAAAGGAGGGCACCCAGGGGCTTTGAGAGGGAGGACCCCAGGGGTCTCGAGAAGCGGGGGCCCAGGGGCCTCGACGAGGGGGGGCCATGAGGGTTGTAAAAGGGATTGCGTAGGAGACAAATTGTCAGAGGAGGAGGGAGGGCCCAGCCGCACCGTTGGGGTGTATGAGGAGCCGCTTGCTGCTGCTTCGGGATGGCCATATGCTGCTGCAGTCGGTGGTGGTTCTGCTGGCTTCGCTGCTGCTGATGCTGCTGCTGCTGCTGGTGCTACATTGGCTGCCTGAGAGCTCTTGAAAGGCCTCCTGTAAATGCTGGTGGAAACCCTAAGGGTCCCTTTATCCTCAGACTTCCTTACGGCTTTAGCAGAAAACGCCGCTGCTCTGCTGCTGCTGGTGCTGCTCCTGTTGCTGCTGCTGCTACATGGATCCTCTTTTCGGGGGGAGACCCAACGGGGCCCCTCGGTCTTGGGTTTTTTAGCGTCAAAGGCAAGCAGCAAGTCCTCGAGGTCTGACGAGCAGCGCTTGCTGCTGCGAAGACAGTTGCTGCTGCAGCAATCAGCGCAGCTGCTGCTGCTTTTCGCTGCTGTCTTGGGAGCTTTCCCACGTTCCTGTGTACCCTGTGGGGGCCCCTCCTGCAGGGTCTCGGAGACACCTTGGAGGGCCCCCCGAGACATCGCCGGCATGTTGTCGCTGAGGCCGCTGCAGTCTGCGCTGCTGCCCCCACGGTGCTCCTGCTGCTCTTCTGAGATTCCCTCTGGAGCCCCCAAGCAATTGGAAGGTCCCCCAAGGGGACTCCCCTGAGAAGCCAGAAGATTTGCAAAATCTTCATCCCTTAGAGACTGAACACACAAAACCCACACTCGCACATCCTGCTGTTGATGCTGCTACCGATGTTCTTGCTGCTGTTGCTGCTGCTGCTGCTGCTGCTGCTGCTCCTTACTGCCATAAAGTTGAAGTCTTCGTTGATCGGGGTAGCGGCCTCTGTGAGTGGTTCCAAAGCCACTGGGGCCCTTTGAGAGGGGGCCCCCCCTTCAGTGAGCATTCTGGGAGCCATGAGAGGCCCCTGGCTGTTGCAGCAGAAGCTGATAAGAGGCTGGCCGCTCCCCTTGGAGTCTTGGAGGCCTCCCACCCTGCCTTGAGGGTGGAGGGTCAACAGAGGCAACGGGGTTTCCCTTAAAGCAGAAGAAAGAGCTGCGGATACACCTGGGGTTTCCTGACTGCAGCAAACAGCATCGCTCTGGCTCTCCCACATTTGCGACATTTCCCAACCTTGAGAAAACCCTAAAGGGCAAGGGGCCCCCTGGGTCCCCTGCAAGCAAGAGCTGCTGCTGTGCTGGGATGCCTCAGCCCACCGCCCCCGCTGCTGCTTCTGCTGCTGCTGCGGCTGCTGTTCTTGGTGCTGCTGTTGCTGCTGCTGTTGCTGCTGGTGCTGGTGCTGGTGCTGCTGTTGTTGTTCTTGCTGCTGTGGCTGTTGCTGCTGCTGCTGTCGCTCCTGCTGCTGCTGGTGTTGCTGCTGCTGCCAGGTTTCAATTGTACGGAGGAGATTATTGAGGGCCGCTTTGCTCAGTTCTGATGGGGGGGCCCCCAGAAAATCCCGTTGCTCTTCTTGGGGGTCCCCCTGTGCAGCAGAAGGGGGCGGGAAGCCCCACGCCGAAGCTCTTTCTGCTTCCTCTGCCCAGTAGTCAAAAACACTGTCAATCAACCGAGCAGCAAACGCACTGCTGCTGCTGCTGCTGCTGCTGCTGGGGGTGGAGGCGGTTGAGGAGGGTGCTGCACGCTGCTGCTCGTTCTGTGACGGGATAACAAAAAGCCGCTGCTGCTCCTGCTCCTGCTGCTGCCGCTGCTGCTGCTGCACTGTTGTCGCTGCTGCTGCAGCTGCTGCTTTCTCCGCAGCAACAAGAGGGTTCAAGACTTGGTCTACTCGGGCGTCAACCTCTATGGCGCATTTGCTGCACCGAGGGGCCTCCAGCAGCCGGAGGCCCTCAGGACCCCTGGGAGGTACGCACTCCCATATCAACGCACACAAACGAGAAGCAGAATTGCTGCTGCTGCTGCTGCTGCTGCTTGCTGCTGTTTCTGCCACGGTTGCACCTGTGCCGCCTCCATCTGCGGCCACAGCTGCTGTTGTTGCTGCTGTTGTTGCTGCTGCTATTGCTGCTGCTTCTGCCTGGCGTATTTGCTGTAGCAGCTGGCCCCAGCCCAAGGCAGTGAGGGCCCTTGGTGCCCCTTCACCCAGCATATCTAGTACAGAGGGGGAGGCCCCCCTCCCTGCCTGCTGTCTGGGGGCCTTTTGGGGGTTTCCCTGATCCACCTTGTGGGTTGGCCCCTGAAAACCCTCACCTTGTGGGCGCGCCCCTGGATGCCCCTTGAAGCCTGCTGCAGCGAGAGGATCAAGAGGCACAGGTGCTCTGAAAAAAGGGGCCCGCACATACAGAGGCGCCATGCCTCGAAGGTGCAAATCTGCCAGGACTTGCGTCTGCGAAAAAAAGACAGAAAGCGCATGAAGTTTTCTCTCTTGAGAAAAAAATTTGCCTTAATCCATTTAAATTGGAAGAAATTTAACAAATTTTAAAGTTTCATTTTTAGAAATAAAAATAAAACAGGCGGAAACGGCAGAAAGAAACTTGCCTCAAAGTTTAAGTGCACCTCGTACGGCTGCAGGGGGCTCCCTGAAATGTTGCCTTGCAGCAACAAACCTGCAAGGGGCCCCACCATATTCGGATGCGTCAAGGAAATCTTTAAAAACGCATGCGCCTCTCTATGGTAGCCATAAAAGGGCAGCCGTCGGACTACCTCTATCTTATGCACTAGGGGACCCCCTCTGGGGGCCCCTACGCCCCCTCTTACTGCAGCTGAGGGTTTTTGAGAGTGCCCCTGATCACGAGGCCGAGGCCCCCGGGCGGTTGGGCCCCTGCCCCCCCCCC
>NPHX01000323.1:425067-439100 GCA_002271815.1 Eimeria falciformis
AGCGAGCAAAGGAACGCAGAAAGCGGGGGGCACCTCCTCCATAGGCCTCTGGGGGAACAGGGACATAAAAATAGGGAAAGAGCCCGTGCAGATGCACACAGCAGGGGGGGCCCCCAGGGCCCCAAGGCCCGTAGATACGCACTATCGGCACCCTCTCAAGGGGCCTCCCACAGACCTCAGAAACCAAAGGGTCCAGCCCATTTATCGGTCTCGCAAACCCAACTTCTATTACCGCTGTTATCACCGCCATCCCAGGGAATCCGTCTTGCTGCACGGGGCCCTCATAAAGGCCCCCTTCTCGAGGGGCCCCCATTGGTTTTGCGGCTCCTACACGGGCCAAAAGTCCCCAGGAAATAAGCCTGTCAATTTAGTCAATCCGGCGGTAAGCAGAAACGGCGCAGGGGCGCGCCAACATCGGCTTGACCGTTCATGGGGGCCCGCCCCCCTTGAGTCCCCCTATTAGACCATCGAGAGAGGCAACAAAAGGCTAGAAACCCTAACCCCTTCGTGGTGATTTAACGCTTGGAATATCCAATTTCGCCAATAAAAAATGGAAACCACCGGTGCTTTAAAAAGCAAAAGACATTCAAATGGTTTACTGGCTTGAAGGGCTGGGGTTCTGACGGGTTTCAAAGGGACGCGCATCTTGCTGTAAGAAACTTACTTAGGCAGTGGAATTACCGGCATTTTTTATTATAAATTTTCTTCATTTAAAACATAGATGGTGGGGAAATTTGGACTGTACTGCTTCTGTTTGACCTCCGGAAGACCGGGGCTTCTATGAGGCACAAAAGAGCCTTGACACTCGGCAGGCGCCACCAGCAGATAAACCTTTTTATGAGAAAAACAAGCATTTGGATTTTTTGTTTGGGTTTTTATTTGTTATCTTCTTTTGTGGTAACATGCAACAAGCTTAGGGAGGCTACAAAACCGCCATCGGAACGCCAAAACTTGCCATTCCATAAATACGCGCTTTTTTTGGCATTTTCCCTCCATTCTTCATACCCAAATCGCTCATCTCATATGCCAGTAGCAGTGCCCGATATCTCCTAATTGCTTGCCTGGTTTCTACGAGAGAGTCGGTGGCGAAGTGTCGCTAGTGGACCATTTATTATACGTAGGGTGGAGGCGCCCATTCTGCCAGTTGTGTTTCACTAGAATACCATTTAAACAGAAAGTAAAATGCTTCCCTTCATGCTATGCTCATCAGGAAACAACAGGGCTGGCAGTGGGAAGCGATGCAGTTGGCCCGACAGCGGTGTGCGAAGATCAACTAAGCAATCCACAGTGAAGAATGTAAAAAACGAAAAAATTCTTTGCCAGCCCTTGTCGTTCGTCTATGCACTCCAATCTTTCCTTTTCAAGGCTGGTGTATTTTGGCTAGCTGTCATGGAAGGGGGGCTCGGGTTATAACAAAAACTTATATGAAGTGCTGTGGCCTCTTTCCCTTTTTTCAGCGGACGCCCACGTAAATGGTGTTTCAGAATAATTTGCTTTTTTTTGGACGCGTGCAATGCCATTGAACACATCTGGATTTTTTCCGCGCAGCTCCGTGGGAGCTGAGACAAGAAGCTCCTCTTGTCCATCTGCTAAATCGACTGTCTGTCGTCGTCATGCCGCCCCCAGCTTTTGTAGCCGCCTGTATGAGGCCAAGGGGAACCCAGCGCGGTTCTATGACTGGCGGATGCTGCGGTTTCAAGACATGCAGAGTGAGAGTCATCTCCCTCTCCCCACTGAAACAAGATATTCTTTGCTGATGCTAAAACCCTCTTCATTTCGTTTTGTTGTGACACGCAGAGGCTGTCCACAAGACGCCAGCCTCTTGCTTTGTCTTTGGTCGGGGCTATCTCATCAGTGAGAGCTCGAGGCCAACCTTCCTCTGGTCGTCCTTGCAGTTACTGGAAAGGCATGCACACAGGCATACTTAAGGTCGTTATCCCACATGATCCTAATTTTCCACGCACTCTTCCGCAAATGGAATTTGTTTTAGATAAATACTTCTTACTTTATGCCAGCCCCGAGAGGCTCTCTTTGTTGGACTAAGTTGTGGGCATCGGCACTGTTTGTGGGGTTTGGAGAGTCTCGTAATTTCTGGCTTTCTTTACGGCGCATGAGCACTAATTGATTGCTCTAGCACTGCTTGCATTTGGTTTACAGGCAGGTCCCCCTGAGTGCTCTAGACCTTCTTGTTTCCTGTATGAAGGCTTGCTGTGCTCAGCTTGGTCTCCTCGCTCGCATTTAATTTCTTATTTCCCATCATCCTGCATGTTTTTTGTCTTGGGTGATGTTAAGGGTCTTAGGCCAGTGTATCACGTCCCCTCTACAGTTAAAACAGGCTTTGCCCTCTTTCTTAGAGTCCTCTTTTCGAGTTGAAGACACCTCATCCATCTGCCTTATCCCATTGCAGACTTGGCAGTTTGGTAACTCAGAAGGTTTACGGGGATTTGCCAGGCGGTATTTGCTCTTGCCGTCGGCCTTCCTGGATTTTACTGTTTTGTTTCTGATTTTCTTCTCGCTGCCCCCATTGGTAGCAGCTGCCCATCTTCCCTTTTCCCCGCTGTTTCCCGGATTCCCAGTGTGCGGTAGCTTTTACTACCGCCTGTTGAAAAACATTCGCCATAGGCGGGGCACCTGGTAAGAAAGCCTACCGAGGATTTCTAAGACTTCGTGAATGGGAACCTTCGAATCATCACCTCAAACAAAAAACGACAGGTAGGCAAATGTCACGTGCAGTTTTAGGCTTTTTCTTGAGCTGGAAAGACACTCGGCTGCTTAGCCTTGTCCGTTTGGCCATGCGTCTTCAAGGTCAGCTCGATTGTTCGGCTGGCTCTCTCAGGGTGAACAGTGGACTATGTGATGTCATCCATCCCCTCCTAAGGCACGTTTAATGCTAAAGCATTTACAAACGGTTTGCAAGAAAGCTGACAAAAATGAGCTTTCTAGCTAGACAATTGAGAGTCTACGGAATCTTGTGGTTTTCCACAGTATGGGCAACTAGGAAACGGATCACACGTCCTTTTGGAGCTGACGACCAGATGCCTTTATTGATTCAAGTTTGTTGTTAATGCATTTGATTAAAACATACAAATTCTTTTGCACCGAAAAGATCTTATAACGATTGTTCTTTCTTAACAATCTCCAACTCCGATGGAAATATGTTAACTCTGGACCCTCATCAGGGTCACTTGCTGAACCGCCAGCCTTGGCAGGCCTCTGCCGGTTCTGTGGGGCAGCCGATTCTGTGGTCGTAGCGTCCATTTCCCCATTTTAAAAAGTCTCTACCTTTAAAACCTTTCGAAATAGTTAGCGGGTTATTCCTCATATCTCCTGAATCAAACCACAGCACAACCTCGTTTATCCGTTGGGCTAGCACCGCCACATCGCCGAGAGTTTTTATCGGTTTCATACACAAACTTTTTGTCACTTGGCTTCTCAACTCCACGGGCAACTAATCGATGAAAGTGTGTGCAATTCTTGACTTGGTTACTTGAGGACCGCCCGTACGCCGGCAAAGCGCCTGGTAGTTTTTGTAGAGACACGAAATGGTTAAATAGTTGCCAAATTTGTAACTTTCCCGACGGGATCTCTTGCAAAGCCTGCGATAAATATATTTCAGGACTTGCTGGAGCAAAACAACGCACCAAGCCCTCAACCACCCTATCGTACTTGGGCTTCAAACCTTTGGACTTATAGGACGTGAGCGCGTGACACACCGATTGTAGCGACCCTTCCAGCTGCTGATACAAATAATCATAAGCTTTATTCATTTGTCCCGCCGCTTTTAATTTGTTTTCCAAGGTGGAAAGAAACTCCTCCATCTCGTTGTAGCTGTTCGGCATCCGATGCAGCCTGGGCAGCCGCTCCACCAGCTCTGCTCGCTCCTCCAGGGACAGATCTGCACGCTCACCCTCCACGATCCTTTCTGGCCGCGCCCCAACTTTATTTTCTATAGTATTTTCACGCGGTCCTTGAGATCCTGCTCTACTGCAGCTAACCTCCCATGCTGGGGTTTGACGCACTTCGGCACCTCCATCGTCAAGGTGGCCTGCCCCATGCCGTTCGGGTGTCTCTGGACCAAGACCTCCACTTCCGTTTTTTTTCAAAAATTAATAAATTGCTTGCTCTATTTAAATTAACATCAAAGAGCGCCGCAGCATCGCTCCAACCCGGCAAGACAGTCAGCGGATGGCCTAGATTTGCACTCAGCTTCATCCTCCTCTTGTCCAAGATTTCTGCTGCCAGTTTGACATGCAAGGCAAACAACAAATGTATTTCTTTGTTTTTCTCCTGGTGTGGCATTCTCAAGGCCGCTCAATCCTACGAAACGCTTCGTTCCCGCCATCGTCAACACACAAGGAGCTCCAAATGAAATAATCACACTCGGGACCGGTTGGAACCACCAAGCAATTTAACCACGCCAATTAAAATTCTATAGATTAGGGAAGATTTAGGAAAATTTGCTGAAGTGTCTAGAAACACTAGAAGCACGCATACACACACCTATCTGTCACCCCTGCTAACGAAGAGGAAAGCCGTCCCGCCGCTCCCCCAGATTCCCAAGCCCCGCTACAATATTTAAAATTTAAAAAATGTAAAAAAGCAATTGGGTTTTAGCCAAAATCTACCCGAAAAATTGATCTCAGAATAACAACGTGGCTTCGACACTGAAGGAGGAGGGCACTATTCTACTCGCAACAAGGCTAAGAAGCCAGTAAAGGGATTTTAGGAAAATCTTTTTAAACCCAAAGTTTATTTTTAAAAGGTCTGTGGGGAGGTCCAGCGCCTGTGCATGTATAGGCCAGTCTTGTCTCCCAGCCCCAGAGAAGCAGGGCGAGCACGCCCTTAAACGCTGACTCGTGCAAAACACCTTCTCCACCCAATATGCTATTTAAAATATATTTTTAATTACGTCTTTATTTTAAAGTAATGTTTATTTTATCTTTAACAACACAGGAAACATCACGAGGTCCACCCCGAGGCCACACAGAACGCATTTATCTAGCACGTACGCCTTCTTCCTGAATTACAACCCAAACACCAACCCTTTATCCACTGATTAACCCAATCCTAGCCCTTTCATACTTAATTAATGTAATTAAAGAGTCCCAGAGTTTTTCATTTGGCTGTATATGCGTCGTGGCCTCACTCTGGCAGGCCCACAATCACCTCCAAGGCTCGAAACACCCGTGCTGTCACGCCGCCTGTTGTATTTGGAATGAAATGCCATCTTAATCGGTTTTATCAATTTTTTCCTAAAGTATGACATTATTTTTTTATTTTGCAGCTACTGGCTGACCAATTAAGCACGCAAGCGTATACCCCCATTTTGTTTGTTGGCTCTCATGTCCGAGCATTTTATTCCGCATAGTTGGACCCAAAAGATTGGCACTACGGTGGCCTGACGAAGGCGCGAGGGGGAATACACTTTACATTTGAATAGTTAAGCTGTGACAAGTCCACTGCAGTTTTGGTTTGCAGAAGACCCCTTTTCTTCGGTACGCACCAGCATTTACTGCATATAAGAGCTATGCCATACGTAGAGGGTGCCCTCTGGTCTGGTTTAGTTGGTTTGTAACTGCGACTTAGTAGCCGAAGGCGGTCGTAGCGAATGGGCAACGTTGCGTTTGGACGCGCAAGGACAGATGAAAATGTCGAATTTTGTCGTCGAAAGGCATTCTTGTTGGCCAAGACAATTCCCCATTCGTGCCGGAAAAAGGCTGCTTGCCGCATGCGTTTGCCGCCCGTAGGGCTGTTGCTGTTTTTGTGTTTATTTATGGATGCGTCGAAAGGGTTTGGCGCCGCAAGCTACTTGATAAGCAATTGTTTTTAAAAATATTTTCAGTCATCTTTTGAGACGCATAGAAACAGGACTCATCATAGAATCAGTACTCATCATAGAAACATTCCTCGTGCTTTGGGGCGTTGCTCAGCTCTGTCAATACAAGGCGAGTAATTCTGCACTGCATGAGCCAGAGCTCTATCCCAGTCCAAACCATGGGACAAGCCCTGCTTTAAAGGCTAACACAACCGTTGCCCTGCGCGCTGCACCTGGGGCCTTAAAAAGCACGCCAACTCTGAAACCGATGCGAGCCAGCATCGCCTTTAGGGGGTCTTCTAATGCGGCAACTCAAACCCTACTTACTCCCTTTGCCTTCGGAGTTAACCGCAAAAATCAAATTAATCAGACACGATACTTAAGAGCAACATTGCCTCAATGTTAAGCCCTTACGGCTGAGCATGGACCGAAGCCCCAAAGGAGGCCGAGAGATAGAGAGAGAAAGAGGCTGGGGGCAAAGCCAACCTCATCCCCTACGCCTAGGTGGGAAGCACAACGGTTTTACTAGACTTTGGAATATCTAAGCTGTGTTCTCAGGCTTGTTATTAGTATTCAAAAGTTTCAAAAAGATTTATTTTGTCAGCTGATATTTCAGGTGTCGTGGGCACCCTGGGGCCCCTCTATGGGATAGACTCGGGACGCGAATACCCCTTAGACCGTACTGAAGGCATAGGGTGAGGTGCATACGCCCAGTAATGCAAAATTTTTTTAAATGTTGAAAGATTGTTGATTGATTCGGAAATCCGTAAGCAATTCTCACGTTGAAGAGGCTGAGCGTTGAAGGTCGCACGGGCAAACCAGATCTGAGGCCGGTTCCGATGCTTATTCAGCACCAACCTCATCGTGTAAAAATATAGTTTTAATTATTATTTGCGTTAAACTCTTTGTTGAAGCCCGGTCAGAGAACTGTGCTTAGGGTTTTGCGCTGCTGAGAAGTTTATGAGCGTTCTAACTGGGACAGGTGACCTGTCAAAGTGATCTCTAAAGGGCCAGCTCCCCTCTACAAGATCTCGTATGGGATCTGTTTACACTTGCTGTGCCCAACCCAGCCCTATGCACGAGGCTTCTTTGATCTTTATCCCCATTTGCTATAACCTTAATAACCTCTGTCTCCCGTCAAGCCCACGCCTTTGGTCGTCAATGAACGTGCTTTGCACTGTCCAATTTCCTAGTCAGTTGCGCATATTGGAGGTGTGTTGCAAAAAGGGTTTTTTAAACTAGATCCTTCGCGGCTGCCTGCTAGACAATGTGGAAGCCCAAGCCTTCCCGAACAGCAAAACAAATGAAAAGTCCATTTCTATTTTCGGTTTCCGGTGCTTGCCAAGTTTCCCACTTTAAAATAGCTCTAGATATTTGTTGGCTTTTAACGTCAGAAGCGGCCTAAGCCTATTAAGCTTCTCGTAGCTGATGCCTCTTGAATTTTGCCTGGATGCAGCAATGATTTCCCATTAGGTAAAATCCAACAGGTTAGCTGCCTTTTTCAAGGTTTACTCCTTAAGAAGCTGGGGGCACGATGCAGCCCAAAGATGAAGTGTAGCCCAAAACAGGTTTCCCTAGTCCGTCTCTCACTCAAGTCTCTTCCTTAGGATATAAAGTGAGCAGAGTAAAATACCTGACGTTGTTCCCGCCCTTTAAAAGATATGCAACTAAACAATTTCAGCTGAATAGAGTTGTTCAGTGAAAGATAATTAAGTGTTCCCTAAGCGTAAAAAGACTCGCCATCCTGGAAGACAAAGAAGCTACATCCCTCGCAATATTTCAGAAAACTTAAAATAGTTTATTTTCTTCAGAAATACACAAGTTCGTAGAGACATAACATTTCTTTCTCTATTCGTAGGGCTGGCCTGACCACAGCTGAGTGGCTCAACCCAAATGAAAGAAATTTTTAATGCCAGCTAGAAGTAGCTTAGATCAGAACCCTTGACTGGACATTTACTCCCAAGTCAAAATGCAAGGGAAAAAAATTTGGTAACTGCTTGATTTCCCTAAATTGATTCCGGATCAGTCGCAGGAGAGGTGAGATTGTATGCTGGCCTTGTCTTCGTTAGAGATAGATAGTCTCTTTGTTACCACCTGTGCTACTCGTTGCATTGCAGTGAGCAGTCGTTTTTGCTCTCTCTAATAACTAAAATTTAAAACTTTTGTTTTTCTTTTTAGTTCTAGCAGTTGTTTGTCCTGAAGGCGCACAGCAGAACACAAATATAAACGCTTGCTGGGAAACGCTAGACACGCCTCCCCTCCCTAGCTGCCTTCGGCAGTAGAGAGGCGTCGCTGTCGTTCAAAAAAGTTTTTAAGGCACATGTAGTCACAATTTAAATAATTATAAACTGCAAAAATCTTTAGATGTCTTCCCATGTGTACATGTAGATACAGCCTATTGAGGTGCGGTCGGCAGCCGGTTCAATCGACCTTTTCTCAGTATCAGCCGTTCCGAAGGTTAGTGACTTGAAGTAAATATTTCTTTAAATATTCAAGTACTTTTTTTCTTTAGTGTTAAATTTAAAGCTAACTAATCGCAACAACACAAATGAAAGTAATGCCCTGGGAGCCAAAGGGCTAAAGGCAGACCCACAGCCCCCAGGAGCAACCAACCCCATATTGACCCAACGCCGCAAAGTTGCCTCAATGGTTTTGCGCCTGCTCCTCTCTTGTTTCCTTTTGCTTTTTAAGGCTGTCCCGCCGCCGCCGCCGCCACCGCAGCAGCAGCAGCAGCAGCAGGTCCTCCTGCTGCTGTTGGGTCTGCTCGTTCCTCTTTCTGTGCATCGACAACAAGGACCTCTTCTCTGTCATTATTGCGCACTCCCTTTTTTCCTGTGTCCTTTTAACCTAAAAACAACAATTGCTCAGGCTCCTGAGAACGCCCAAACAAGGCCTCTTAAATCCCAACTTCTTTTGAGGTGAGGCTCCAAGGGCTCAGCTAGCCAGTGCCCGCTGCTTGGGCTACTCCTGCAACTTATGCTCCTTCGGGCGTTGTGTTGCGTCTTATAAATCTTTTATTGTTTTGCCTTAAAGTTAGCATTTATGTTCTTTTTATTCCTGCAAAGAACAAGACAAATGATGGCCAGGGGCTAAGCAGCTCAACTGCAGGTGACCCCGCACAATGGCAGAGCTACTCGACGACCTCTCCTCACTTCCTTCCCTTTCTCCATGCAAAACCTAAACTCTAAACCCTAAATTCTAAACTCTAAGTCTCGCACTATCTCTTTCTTTTTCAAATGCTTTTCTTCCTGAGCCAGCCGCTCTCTATTTTTACCGCCTTACTCCGTATGCCCATACACCTCAACATGCTGCATCACTTTGCTGCTCCGGTTTATCTTTAAACCTGCTCCTATTTACATGTCCGACGAGCCCCTGGTGTTATCGATGGAGGCCTTCCCTGGGGCAACTCCCAAGATAGCCCCTGAGCTTCCATGCCTTCGTATTTCTGTTGGACCTCCCCCGCAGTGGGCCCGCCTCTGGAACTCGCAAACCCACGTGCAAACAAAGCTGCAGCGGGGGCAGCCGGCTTCTCTCACAGTTCTTTTAAAGTCTCAGACAGGAAGCAACGCTCTCCTTAGTATCAAAAGCAAAGACCTCTGCGGCAACAGCGACAGCACCAACTGCAGCAGCATTAACAGTAGCAGTAGCAGGAGCCGTCTTGGCCTGGGCCTTTTTGTCTCAAAAGTCCCTAAGCGACTCTCACTCACATCCAGCAGCATCGTCAAAAACAGCGCTAACGGCAGCAGCAGCAGGAACGGTTTAAGTCGTGTCTGCTGCGAAAGCAACTGGCAGCACCTGCAGTTGATAAGGCACAGTGACAGCAGCACCCGCACCAGCGTCAGCAGCAGCAGCAGCAGCAGTAACAGCAGTAACAGTAGCAGCGCTAAGCGCCCCTTTTCCTCTCCAGCTGGGGGGTGGCCTGCAGCGTCGTCATACCAAGACGGGGTGCAAACCGCCGTGCCCCAATATTTACGCCAGCAGCAGCAGCAGCAGCAGCACTCGCCGCCGCAGCAGCAGCAATTGCCGCCACCGCCGCCACAGCAGCTGCAGCAGCAGGATAGCATCCTAACAGTTGCTGCCCCAGCACCGCAGCAGGGGAAAGGAGGGTCGAACGACGTTGCAGCACCAGCAACCTTGTTTCCGTCTGCTGCTGCAGCAGAAAGGCTCACCGGCAACAGCAGCGCGGTGTCTCCTGAGGTTGCAGCAGCAGCAGAAGCAGCAATCCGAGCAGCTCCAGAGGCCGTCAGGGAGGCACGCGCTCGAGTGCTGGAGCTGAAGAGACAACAGCAGGAGCAGCAGCTACGGAGACAGGCGCAGCAACACAGAAGGTCCTTCGAGGCCAAGCCACCACAGCCGCTGCAGCAACGCTGTGAGCCGCACGAACACCTCAATTGTTGAACCAAAGTGAAACAAAAAAGACTGCAGCAACAAGGGAAAACGAGAGACGCTGAGACAGAGACAGGGCTAGGGTAGACCCAGAGCACACACACAGGGACAGAGACAGACAGAGACAGAAAGAGACAAAGACAGACAGAGACAGAGACAAACACAGACAGAAACAGAGACAGATAAAGGCAGATAGAGACAGACGAAGACAGACAGAAACAGGCAGAGACAGCCACTTGTACTGTCAGCCAAGGGCAGAAAAAGCGACCTTCCGTAAGGATCTCAATGCCTGTATTTTCTTTACGTGTCGCGCTCTCTCGTTAGAGATTGCGATTGTCTCCCTCTTGCCTTCTGTGGTTCTCCTCATTCTGCACAGCTACCACAGCAAGGGTCTTCCGGCTTGATGAAGGTTCCTACTACACATTCAAGTCTGCCAAGGTCAGCTTAGGGTTTAGGGTTTAGGGTTTAGGGTTCGTGGAGCGGGCTGCACCTGGGGAGCGTCCTGAGTGCCCGCTGCATGTGTGCTTTCCCCCGTGCCCTTCAGCTTACGATGTAAGAAATTAGGGTTGGGATTTGGGGTGTCTTTGCAGGTAGATGGAGTGACAGTTGAGCTGAAAAACAGAGAGGAAGTTGCGGCTTCGATTCATCGTCTCCACTGCGAATATGGAATTCCTATTTGCAGGCAGTTTGGATTTAGGTAAACTATAAAGTTTAGTGTTTAGGGTTTAGGTTTTTAAATATGTATGTTGCCCTAGGACCTCGAGAATAGCCAAGTGCGGTTTGGTGTTATGGCGGGTTCTTTGTGTGTTTTGTCTCTGCTGGGATGTCTCGTAACCGCAGCGTTTGTATGATTCTGTTTTCTCTTTCTTTGTCTCTGCCTGCCTTTTGTTGGGGTGCAGATACTCTTTCCTTGCCGAGCAGCACCCCCTACACCGCAAAGCAGGCTCCGTCATCCGCAAACCCTTGAATGCCAAGTAAATTTGAATTTAGGGTTTAGGGTTTAGGGTTTACGTCTTAGGGTTTAGGGTTTATAGGGCGTGGAGCTTGTGAGGTGCATGTACACCAGAGAGGTGCAAAACGATCTGAAGGGTGGAGGCGGTCGTGGGCTGCGGCGCAGCGACGAGGAGACAGCAGCAGCAGCAACAGCAGCAGGAGCACCAGCAAGTCCCACTACGAGCAGTCGCTCAGGCAGCAGGTGGTGGTATTGCATTCGGCTTCGCATGCGGCATCTGCAGAAACCTCAAAAGCTGCTCAAGCTGCCAACCCAACTGGGAATTTTCTTCCACGAGTTGGCACACCTCAGGTACCTCCACAATCTGTCACTTTTTTCCCTCTGTCTCTTTTTGTCTCCATTTGTCTCCCTTTGTCTCTTTTTTTGAAAACGGCTTTTTCCTGTTGTTTTTATTTTTGATTCAGCAACTGCTTTGGCATCACTTTTTTTTGCATCTGCACGTGCTGTCTCTTTAGATGTCTCTTTTTGGCCCTTGTTGTCTTTGTTCGTCTTTGGTTGTCTACTTCTCTGTCTGCCGGTCTGTCTCGCTATCTGGGCTGTCTCCTCTGCGCCGATGTCTATGCCCGAATATTACACTGCTGCTGCTGCTCCTGTTGCTGATTTTGCTGCTGCTGTTGCTGAAGCTGTTGTTGCTGATGCTGGTGCTGCTTAGGTACATGAACCACGGTCTGGACTTTGCGATGCTCCTCGCTAGCATCTTCCGTTATGCCACCGAGATGGGATTGTTTGACCCTGTAAACCCTAAACCCTAAACTCTAAACCCTAAACCTTAAACCCTAAACCAAACTCTTAAGGTCCGTTGATTATGGAATGCACTTGAAGCAGCACTGGTTGTGGAGACACCCCCGCACTCTCTTGCTGTCGACTGCTGTCTCTCTCTCCTCCTCTCTTGCTGCCTGCCTTCACTTCTGTGCGCCTCCCCCGTCTGTCTATTTCCCCGTCGATTTGTCTCTTGACCTTCTTTCCTTTCTATATCTGTCACCCTCTGTCTACTTTTGTCTACATATCTCTTTGTCTGTCTCTGTCTTACTCTTCGTCTGTCTCTGTCTGTCTTTTTGTCTGTCTGTCTGTCTATCTGTGTCTTTCTGTCTTTATATGCATATATCTGTCTCTGTCTCTTTTCAGTCTGTGCAAGTGTCTCTATTTGTCTCTGTCTGTCTCTTCTTGTCTGTTAGGGCCTGGAATCGGAGCTTCCGTCTCCGTGGTTATGGGAGCGGATCGTCTTCGCCTGCGGTGGATTTGTTTCTGACGATTTGCTGCAGCAGCTCTTCTTGGCAGACCCCAAAGCCCGTGCTGTGGCTCCTGCTGCATGCGGCGTTACTGCTGCTGCTCAGCAACCTGCTGCTGCAGCTGCAGATCCCGCACTTGTCTCTCCTGTATCTGCGCGCAGTAGCCCTCTGCTGGCTGCTGCTCCTGCTGCTGCTGCTGCTGCAACAACTCGTCCTGCTACAGCTGTAGCTGCTACAAATGCATCTGCTGCTGCTGCTGCTGCTTTTTCTGCTCCCAGATCTCATGCAGCAGCAGCAGCAACAGCAAAACGCCAAAATGCCTCCACTCTCGTCTCTAATGCGGTCTCGTCGGAGACCTTAGAAGCCCCACACATGCAGCAGCAGCAGCAGCAGCAGCAGCAGCAGCAGCAGAAGCAGCAGAGGCAACAGCAGCAGCGTGTTCTTACTGCTGGTGGAGCCCGCCGCAGCTGCAGCAACTTCATTTCTGGGAATTATGCTTTAAGAACAGCAACGCGTGTTTCTGAGTTGGTGCGCAGCAGCAGCACCCGATGCAGGGACAGCAGCAGCAGCAGCAACAACAACAGCAACAGCAGCAACAGCAGCAGCAAAAATGGGAAGCAGCAACGCCAAAGACAGCCCAAACCCTCTGCTCGGCTCGAAGCAAGACTCGCCAAGGAGCAGCGACAGCAGCAGCAGCAGCAGCAGCAGCAGAGGCAGCAGCAGCAGCTACAGCAGCCCCCAGAAAACCGCAAAAAAGTCCTCTTACGGCGACGCAGCAGCAGTTGCAGCAGCAGCAGCAGCATCAGCAGCAGGACAAAGCGGCGCAGCAGAAGCAGCAGCAGCAGTTCAAAGCGGCGCAGCAGCCGAATACTGCAGCAGCTTAAGGGACCATCCGCGGGGAGGCAGAGCTTCCGAGACACCAGAAGCGGCACAGCAAAAGCAGCTGCAGCAACAAAAGCATCAGGACGTTTTGCTGCCGCTGCTCCTCCTTCGGTGATTCCTGTTGCTGCTGCAACTGCAGATACCCCCAATGCAGCGGCAGCAACAGCAACAAAGTCGCCTTAGAGAGATGTATCGTTTGTATCGCACGAGTAACAACATAAACAATCACCTTTTACCTGCTAGTACTTCAACAGGTTGCCTTAGAAGCACCAACTTTGGTGCAGCAGCAGCAGCAGCAGCTGCAGCAGCAGCAGCAGCAGCAGAGATCATGAAGAGCATGCTGCATGCGCTTCCTCGTCCAGCCGCTCCAGTGCCGGCAGCCTTGCGATTTCTGTAAAGTTTAAATTTAGGGAAAACCCCCGAGGCCATCGCATCTCGAAGACTTCTCACTCTTTGCATAGAGTCCCGGCTTGACTGTCGTTGCTGCCCAATGCAGCACTTTTCCTTCAGGCGGTCGCTCGCCGGCACTTTGATAAG
The DNA here is from genome assembly GCA_002271815.1 of Eimeria falciformis. Taxonomy (NCBI): domain Eukaryota; phylum Apicomplexa; class Conoidasida; order Eucoccidiorida; family Eimeriidae; genus Eimeria; species Eimeria falciformis. Next base: position 438,929 of record NPHX01000323.1, read on the forward strand.
CACAACAAGCGCCACACAACGCCGCAATCTTCTGCACGCTGGTGGCATGGCATGTGCGTGCGTATGCTCGAAACTGCAGAATTTGCCTGTTTTTTTATCGCCTTGGAGAGTTCCATTTGTCCCTTCACAAACATCAACAAACAATATCAGATCGAAACGATGATGCTCCCTT
>NPHX01000323.1:440758-455163 GCA_002271815.1 Eimeria falciformis
CTTTGGGGTTACATAGCGAAGCAAGGAATTCGATTCATTGGGGGTTACGCGTCCTGGAACGCACATCCGCGTGACTCCAGTGGCATTGGTGGAGAGCAGGTATTTGAGGCACGTGAAGATTGTGTGGCATTTTATGCGGTCTGTGTACCAGCAAATAATCCCCCGTATAAACCGTAGGTAGTGCAAACAGCTGCTGGCAATATTCGCCCCCCTCACGGATACCTTCGGTTTCAGGGATGCGCTTTTTAAATAAGAAATTGAGCTCTCGGGGAACAGACGGATTACGGGGCAGAGTCTCCCGTTCACATGTCTAAGAGTTTAGATGTCTCACCGAACACAGCAACCCTCGATTAACCGTGTCCATAAGCAGCAGCAATGCAGGGGTAGCAGCAGTACCACTAGCAGAAGTCGTGGCAGTTCCACCGGAACTGCTCCTACTTCCCTCCCGTTTCCCCAAACCCTAAGACTTCACGGGTGTTTCTCTCGAGTTGGGGTCCTCCAAATTGAGTGACCACACCGCGCTGCTGCTGTCGCTGCGAACCTCACAGCCAGCCCAGGGGCCCTTCCTGGGTGTATAGAAACCTCGACTTTGAGCAACTGGCCTAGCGTTACACAGCCCTTCCTCTCGTCTGCAGGCTTGCCTTTCCGGATAAGGGAATTTGTGTTTGCGGCCTTTAGACTAAAGCCGAGCTACTCCGCTTTGGCGGCGTTGAGATGTGGGCTAAGAGAGGCGGTCGCACGTGTCTTCAGAGGCTTTCTCTCGCGGGCTGGAGCTTAAGCACACAAGAACGTGCGCTATGCATTCAACCTCTTCCCGTCGTTCGCAGCAGACACACCAAAAGCTATGCCAAAGTCTGCTTACTCACTCGCCTACACTTGCTCTCAGAAGATGCTCTACTGTCATGTTAGGCTGTCCTGCGTGCGTTACGGGCCTCTATGGCATTTCTTCTCTCAAAGATTAGTTGCCAGCTATGGCATTACCCAAACCGTTGTACTTGTCATAACCTGAACCTCGACATCGCTTGAGACGCTGCAACTCGTAAGCGTGTGAATCCGCCCCAAGAAATCAAATTCTATTTATGAGAAATGTGACATAGTCCTGTTTTCCCTTGCCAGTACTTCTATGAAAAAAGCAGTCACGATATATGGAACTGCTCTGGCGACGTACCAGCTATTACGGCGCTGGCTAATTGAGGGCTTGACAGGAGCTGTCTGCACTTCGTGTAGCTCGTCCCTCGTAAACGAAGAGTACCGAGGCAAGAAGGGTACAAAAAGGTGCAGCGCATTGGCTTAGCAACAAGCAGAAGCCGGGTGAGAATGCCTGACAGCAGCACGTCGGAGCAAAAAAAATATGCTGCAGCGGCAGCAACTGCTACTGCATGCGAAAAGTCGTGAAGCCGCAGGGCAATCAATCTGTCGCAGGGTAGGTTCCCATGTCAATAGTAGCGGAGGGTGCAAGCCGGAGGGGTACGACCTCGGGGGTCACCTCAATAAGGGGTCCTAGTACCTTACTATATGCCGGATGTTGTGAGCACGGAGGATGGGGACTTTGGAGAGTCGCTGCCCCCTACTATGTCCGTAGGAGCAGCACGTGATGCCTCAAAGACATGTACAGGAGAGTTGTTTCCCCTCGCTATGCCGGTGGTAGCAGCACGTGATGCCTGAAAGAGATATACAGCAGAGTCGCCTTTCCTAACTATGCTGGTAGGAGCAGCATGTGATGCCTGAAAGAGATAAAAAGGAGACAACACACGCTGCCGTTCCTACTACTGTTGGCGCTCGTTCTCTCTAAGACACTATTCCTGCTACAACTCCTGCAACTCCTTATCGCCTGCAGTTACAACAATGGCAACAACAACAACAGCAACAACAGAAAGAGCAGAAACAGCACCGGCTTGATCGATTTCGCTCTCTTTGGTGCCCCCTCTTTTTCCTCCTCCTCATCTTCTTCTTCTTCAGGGTAGTAATATTCATACACAACTTCTGCATCCTCGTAATCATCAAGGATGGTTTGCATTCGTTCGATGGCCTGGTCAAACTCGCCCTCCTCCATGCCTTCGCTCACGTATCTGCAGCAACAGCAGCAGCAGCAGCACCCACCGCGTCAAGAACAACAGTAGTAACTTAAACAGCAGGGACAAGATGACCTGGGCGGAAGAATGCCGCCAAGCGGCTGCAGGCGGCCTAGGATTTACGGTTTAGGGTTTAGGTTTAGGGTTTAGGGTTTGAACCTGAAAAGAAAGGCTCTTTTTGCAAGCATTTTTTTGGCCTCCTCCAGCGTCCTCTTCATTTGCAGTGCATTAGCTGTGTGGTTGGCGATGAGGCAGCAGACTTTGCTGGGGGCCCCTAAGGGGCCCCCAAAGGGAACCAGAGGCTCTTGGGGGCAGAGAGAGGCCTTAAACCCTGTGGGTATCCAGTCTACGAACGCATGCTCCTTTTTCTTCTTTATAGAAAAAAGAGACTTCTGCACTTCCCCTGGAGATATATCCCCCCTGAGACGCACGACGAATAAAACCCCCAACCCTGAACAAATCCAGCAGCAGCAGCAGCAGCGGCAATAGCAACAACAGCAGAAGTACCACAGCATCGTCAACAGACCAGCCCACTAAACAAGAACAGCAGCAGCAGCAACGGCGGCAGCAGTAAGTTGTGCAGCAGCAGCAGCAAGACCACCAAAAGCAGCAACACGAATACAAACCGCCGCCGCCACCGCCGCAGCAGCAGCAGCAGACACCGTTTACCTGTAGAGTAGATTGGCCGTGAGGAACATCCCCTCCACGTAGTTGGCCGAGAAAAGAGTCTGTCGTTGTTTGAAAGCAGCAAGCGTCACATCCCTAGTGCTGTAGTTAACAAAGGGCAGTATCGCTTTCGCCACCAAGGGAGCGTAAGAGACTGACAGAAACGACAGAGACGGAAGAGGGATGGCGTTGCCAAGGAGATCGGAAATGCCACAGGTCGAGGCCGACGGGAATCGAAGAGACAATGTGAGACCTGAAGACGCACAAGCAGCGCTTCTACTGCACGCCACCATCCCCTGCATGCAAAACACACTCTAAGACTGCTGGGGGCCTCTAAAAGAGCTCCATAACGAAGAGGGTTGGCGAAACACTTTTTAAAACTGCTGGAGGCCTCTAAGGGAACCCCGCAACGAAGACAGTTGTTGCTGCATGAAACTCTCTTCTGCATGCAACACACATTCTACGTCTGCTAAGGACTTCTAAAGAGACCCCAATAAGAAGAGTGTTGCTGCACGTACTTGACAATACCTGGGCAGTGATTCGATTCAGATCACCTGTAAAGGGGTGGGCGTTGCTGGTAAGGGCATTTTGATAAACGCTAGCTATGGCAGCATTATCCAACAGCAGGGCCCCTCCCCCCCTCTCTATGACGCCTTCTGCGGCCAAGAGGGCATTGTACGGCTCAAGACAGCTAGCTGACTGGCTAGCCACCTGGCTAGCTGTCTTGAGTCGGCTGCTCTGGCTAGATGGCCATAACAGAACCTCTAACAACGGGACTTTTGGGGCGTCTTCAGAAAGGAGAGACAAAATTTCCTCGCCAAATCCGGACCCAGCACCGCCACCCAACGACCGCATGCTTAAAATACCTAAGCAAAATAAAAAAGACCCTAAATCCTAAGCTCGACTGTGGGCTCAGGCAGAAAAAAGCAGTAAAAGCAAACCTATAAGGTATAGGGCTTTGAGTTTAGGGTTTATAGATGCCAGCGCTGCTTGTGGGCCCTTGCTTATTCCACCTCTCTCTCTTCCTGAGCTCATAAAACCATTTGTACTTTAGTGGATAGCTGGATAGCTAGCTAATTATCCAGTTGCTCACCTCCCGTCATATCCGTAGCCTCGAGCTGTCGTCTTACTGCATCTTCCGCAAACCCTCTAATGGGATGGCAGGATCCCAGGCGTCGCCCTCTGGGGAAGAGGCACGCGCCATCCTCTTTGCCCTTAACCACGGAGAAGGGGGCGAAGGCGCTCCACATTGGGCTCCTCTGTATCTCGCTGTGGCTCTCGTAGTCCAAGTCCAACAGTGCGCACCTGCAAAAGAGACACAAACCAAAACAGATAAGACACATAAAGAACAGCAGCAGCAGCAGTAGCAGCAGCAGCAGCAACAAGATAAACCCATGGAAGCGAGGCACAAGACAAGACAGCGAAGGCAGAGAAAGACAAACAAAAGGCAAGCCGAGCCCAGTGAAACGCTCACAAAGATACAGACACAGCAGCAGAGATACAAGCTGAAAAGAGGTGCAGGGATAGAGACAGCAATCAAGAGCGAAACAGACAAAGGTACAGGGACAGAGAAAGCGACACGGAGATGACAGAGATGCGCCGATAAACAGCCAGAAGTCGGAAAGGAGACAAGTAGAAAGGAATTGCATACGAGCAAAACCTACCGCGGAACCCTACGCCCATACGCCCCCTCTGCAAAGAAGCACTCGTCATGTGATGTCTGCCCTCCGGACTCTTGGAGCTCTCCCTTAAGGGCCTCCAGGGGGGCCCCTCCCGGAAGGATGGCCCCGGGGCCACCCCCAGGAAAGCCTTCATAGGTCAGGCCGTGCTCTGCCAGCAGCAACTCCCAGAGGGCACAGCCCGTGCGCAGCCCCGCCTGTCCACAGTGCAGCGAAATCACTTGCCGCACCATTTTCTGAAGCTTTCCAAAGGGCCTACGAAAAATCAGCTTTCAGGGTTTCCCCTTGAAGCCCTACAGACCCCCAAACGAACCAGAGCCAGTGGTGAGGCAGCTGGGTTTGACAGAGGGCCGGCGACCGCAGCGCAACAACAGAAGAAATAACGGCACCTTCTATGCTACTTTAATAGAAATTAGTAGCTAGATGAAGAAATAGGAACTGGATATTTCCAAAAACACCCGAGGGAGAGAGACAGGATCGATTTCTTGGTCGCTAGCTGGATGGAGGCTGACGGCCCCATACTACTACTACTAGAGGGCCATTGAGGGCGCGGTAAAAATATGAAAGACAATAATAATAGTAAGAGCATTAATAACAACAGTAGTAGTAATGGCATTACGTCAGAGACCAGTAGCCAGTGAGACATGCAGTCCAACAGCCTGTGCTTGCGAGGGATCGTTGGAGCCCACAGAACTATTTGGTGGCATCGGCGCAGAGCCTCACTCCAGCGGATTCTGATGCAAAGACACCTACTAGCCACACTGCTGCCTCTTTTGCAGCTGCTTTTACTTCTGTCGCTGGTATAGCTGTTGCTGCTAAAAGCAATCGCATAGGAGACCCCTAAGGATCCCTACGTCATAGAGGACAGTCTGATATCACGGCATCTTTCTTTGATTTCGTAGGTCTACCAAGCGGGGGCCCTTGCAGTAGTCGGGGGGAGCCCCGAGGCTCTTGGGACCCTTGTCTCCGTAGCACGCAATAACACAGCTACGGGCCCCCCTAAAAATCTTCTGATGGCTAGTAGCTTGGAGGCGCCCAAGGCTAAAGTGGTCAGGGGGTTCAATGCCTTGCAAAAAGATTTGGGGCCTTCATTGGAGGCGCCAGTCCTCAGTAGAGAAGAATTTTGGGGCCTCCAGCAGCTTGGGGCCCCAGGGGCCCCCACACGAAAATTCGGGACCCCTAATGGCCTAGACATCTAAGGAGACGGGGGACCCCAAAGATTGAGGGGCCCCCTGTATCCTTAGCGTGTCCATGCAAGGGCTGCAGTAGCACGAGATGCAGCAGAAACAGCAGCAGCTACTGCTGCTGCAGCAGTAGCTGCTGCAGCAGCTCGCTCTCCGTGCTGTCTAAGGGCCCTCCTGTAATGTTCCTTACTGGCGGCCGAGCTGCGCGAGTTCCTCAAGAAAATCATTTGGAGTAACAAACTCTGTAGAGCCAAAGATAATCTGGAGAGACAGCAAATGCATAGACACCGAAAGAGCTGCTGCAGGAGAAGATGGAGACGCTACAAACAAAGAGAGAAAAACATGCAATAGCAACGTGGCGTGGCTAGCTAGGAAAGTTAATAGCTAGCCGAAAAGCCAGTTGGATAACTGCCATTAGAGGGGGGAAAGACAGATGAAATGAGGGAGGCGGTAAGCAGCAACAGCAGAATGTCTCCACCGACTGAACCGCCGCAGCATCAGCAACACACCTGTCTTTGAGTCTTGCTGGCTACCTCTCTCAGAGCCGCTGCCTCTACATGGGATGCGCCCCCCATGACAAACACGAGGCTCTGCCTGTAGGCGGCCCCTCGACCCTGGGGACCTCCCGGGGAGACAGTAGTGCTTGATGTCCCTGAGGAGTGCTGTCCCCGCTGCAGCACCAGCAACAGCACAAACAGTAGCAGTGCAGAGGTGCCCGTAGGTTCCAAAGGTCAGTAGAGCCGGAGACCCCTGGCTGGGCCCCTCTAAGGAAAGTGGGGAGAGAGGAGACAAGCAAGGGAGACAGCTGTACCTTGAGACTGAGCGTTTGATAGCCCTGAGCCTCGTGACCCTCGACGAGACTCTCAACGACCTGCGCTATTGGCGACGTCTTGCGCACCAACAGATTTTTCACGCCCTGCGGAATCATGAGAAATCCGTAGCTGTATTTGTTGATCCTTCTATCTAGTTAGAGTAAAGTCCATAGAGATCCAAATAAATACTCAGGTGTCTCTCCATCCACACATGCAGCTATTTACATTCAGCAATTTAGGCTTTTTAGGTGCTTTTGTTAGTCCTTCTCTAGTTGCCTGTCGTCCCCTCTCCTTTTATCTGCCTCTCTCTCTCTGTCTCTGTCTCTCCTTTGTTGCGGGGTTAAATACATTTCCGACTAACGTTTAAGGATAATGCACAGATGCATCTGCAGAAGCACATTTGGACCTTACTCAGGGTAAGACCCCCGCAGTAAAGACAGCGAGAGCCACGCCGAGAGCAGGGGAGAGACAGAGAAAGAACGCCCCTAACAGCGAAGGGCGAGAGACAGAGAGGGAAACAGGCACGAGAGGGACAGAATTTCAGAGGCAGACAGAGAAAGAGACAGAGTGATGGAGACGGGGACACACCGGCAGCGAGAAAGAGGAAAAAGACAGGCAGAGAGAAAGAAAGGGACAAGATAGAGAAATACAAAAAAAGAAATACAGCGAAACAGAGTGGGACAAAGACAGATACAGAGAAAGAGACAGAATGAGCGAGGCAGAGACACACCTGCAGTAGGCCCCTTCCCTTGTCTAAAAACTTCGTGCCAATCCCCTCGAAGGCAGTGGACGAGGAGGAGGAGCCGGCGGCTGCATTTCGCAGTTCAAAGTCTATGGACCTAAAGGCCTGCGAGGGACAGAGACGCGGAGAGAGACAAGTATTTAAATACTTTGTTTATTTAGTTCAAAGGTGAGGCGTGCACAGAAATGAATAGACCCGACACACAAACACACTAGTTAAAATCGGCGACGGGGAATGCGGCAGAGAGGCAAGGGCCAGATGATAGATGGGAACGGTGACAGAGAAAGACAGAAAGTCATGCACATATAAATAGAGAAACAGAGCGTAGTTACTTACGCTAAATTTGCACAGAAAATTAATGGGGGCAACATCGACGTTCTGGCTGGCGAGCTCAGAGACGAGAGAATCGAAAAGGGGCTTTGGGTAAGATGCTGTGGAGACAGAAACAGAGAAAAAGCGCCTGACAGACTGAGAAAGAGAGACATACAGAGACAGAAAAAAAGAGACGGAAAGAAAGAGAGATAGATGCCGACAGAAACTGAGAGACAGACCGAGAGATACAGAGAGAAAGACAGAGAGAAAAAAGGGAGACGGAGAGAAAGAAAAAGAGGACAAGAAGACAAAGAGAGCGACCGACAGAGAAAGAGAAAAGCAGAGGGACAGCCAAGAGAGCAGGCCTTAGATGAGTCCAGTTGTAGGCCGAGACATTGAGAGACGAAGCGAGAGAGAGGCAAAGAGAAAGCGGCACGAACTGAGGCTTCCAGAGGAGAAGGGAGAGAAGGGAGATATAAAGAGAAACACAAAATCGGCAGAGAGAAAGGGGGGGAGAGATAGCAAGCAGACGCACATCTGGAGAGGTAGAGACAAGCCAGGAGCCTGAGTTTATCTTCCTTGGTTCCCAGGTTGTCTACCCCCAAGGTCTGCCTAACTGCTGAGGTGACCGCTGCCTCTCTGTCTTGGCTCATGCCTTGCTCGATTTCAAAATAGCGATCAAGACCGCGTTCTTTGATGGCGTCAACGAGAGCTGTGGCAATTGTCGTGTGTGCGTCAAGAGACCGCTTCTTATCCGCCAAGTCAGGCAGCGCATCTACGGCCTTCAAGATGTCTGACGAAAAATCGCTGCCTTCGCAACGGACCACAACACCAACTCTTGAAACCTAAATCCCAATGCGTACGAAGGAACTTCAAGGGGAAAGTGGCGAAGGTCCTGAGCTTGCTGGGTGCCTCCGCTTCTTTGTAGGTTTAGGGTTTAGGCTTTGGGGGAAGATTAGGCTTTAGGGTTTAGGGATTGGGGGACGACTAAGATTTAGGGTTTAGGTTTTAGTGGAGGTTTAGGGTTTACGGTTTAGGATTTGGGGCGTACCCGGCTGTGCAAACGCGTCTGTTTTGCCATGGCCGACTTTGGCAAGCTCGGCGTTATAGTTCGAGAGCATTTGACTGACTGCTGCTGCCGCCACGGGGAAGGGTGAGAACGCGTGCTCTCCCCAAAACACATCTCTCCTAATAAATCAATCCCCAGCAAACCTAAGCCCTAAGCTCTAAGCTCTAAACCCTAAACCCTAGATTCGGAGCAGAAGCAAGGGCAGCCGTTGATTCTACTTTTCTGTTTCTTTCTCCGTTTCTATTTAGCTGTCTGCACCCTGCAGCTACACCGTTGACCGTAAACCCTTAACCATCTTACTTTTCAAGGTCAAAGGTTTTGGTTGCGGGGCCCTTTCCTTCTGTCCCCTGTGTTGTCACGGTGACTCTGTTCAGCCTGAGACGCAGTGCCAAAGAAATACGTTTGAACTGTCAGCTCGCTAGCTCGTGAAGAGTGACAAGACGACGGGTCAACTAGCTGGCAGCTTTCCGCGTTGAAACGGGGAGATCTTTCAAGCTAGCTACGTAGCTAGCTACATAGAAAGGTAGCCAGATAGCTACCTAACAGATTACCGGGGAAACACAGAATGGTCTCGCCAGCCTCCATCTTTCTACATCTCCCCACCTAGCTGGCTAGCTGGAAGCTGACCTCAGTTTGAGGAGATCATGCATCAGCGCCCCGTACAACCATGTGTGTTGCAACATCGTCAAGAGATCAAATTCTCTGTCCTATAAAATCCAAGCAAGTATATATAAAAAGTAGAACCTCTATTTAGTTACTAGTTTATACGCGTGTGCAGTTGCAGTACAAGACAAGTTACGGGTTTACACCGATAGAGCGTGTGACAGAAAAGCCACTAAGAGTTGGCGGCGAGGAAAGGAGATAGGTGGAGCAGCAGCAGCAGGAGCAGCCACGGAGACGCATGGAGAGAGGGTAAGGGAGATAGCGGAAGAAACAGCAGCGAAGGACAGACGACAACAAGGAGATAGAGACAAAGGCGTCAGCGTCTCACCAAAAGAATTAAAAGGGGCTTGTGAACGCTTGCTGCCGCAGATCCAAACATTTGAGAAAACGCCTGAGGCGGGAGGTTCTGCACGAGCTCCTGCAGCACAGCAAAAGACACCCTTTGTTTCGTACCTGTCTCTTCTCTGCCCCTCTCTTCGTCCCTGCAGCCGTTCCTGTCTCTTCTAGGTCGCATTACATTTTGGCTGCTGTCTCTCCTCTGTCTCCCTCCTGTTGCTCTGTCTGTCTGTTTCTCTTTCTGTATCATTGTCTCTGTCTTTAAGTCTCGCTCTTTCTATCTGTTTGTCTGTCTGTTTGTCTGTCTCCCTTTCGCTGCTTGTCTCATCCTTTCTGCCTCTTCACTGCCGCATTCGACCCGTCTGCATTGACATGCATCTGCCTCTGCCTTGGTATCCCCTCTCCGCAGTCTCCTTGACAGTCTGTGTGCTTTCTCTGAAGGCTCTCTCGCTGTGCCTTTTGTGGGTCTGATTCTCTCCAAAAGTTTCTCTTCTCTTAGTGCTCCTTCTTGCGTCCCCGTTGTCTCTGTCTGTCTCCATGTGTCTCGAGCTGTCTCTCTATGTCTGTCTGTCTCTGCCTGTCTCTGTCGGTTTCAGCTACAACTGTCTGTCTCTGCTTGACTCTGTCTGTCTCTTTCGCGTCTCCATCTGTCTATCAACTTCTATCTCCCTGTCCGTCTCTACCTGTCTCTATGTGTCGTTCTCCTTCCGGCTTTATGCCCCTATCTGTCTCTGCTTCTGTCGGGCTCTGTCTTGCTGTCTTCATCTAGCTGTCTTTCTGTCAGCCTCTCTGTCTTCTTGTCTCTCTTTGTCTGTCTGTCTCCTGGCAGTCTCGCGATGTGTTTGTCTGACTCTGCCTGCCTTTTTGTTTCTGTCTCTGTCTCTGTCTCTGTTGCCTGTCTCTACCTGTAGCCTGAGAGCGACACTGCGTGCAGGAGACGAGGAGCTTGCCGGACAGCTCAGAGTTGGCAACACGCCTGGGGAGACAGTGGCAGGCATTGACTCCATTACACAAATAAACAAAAACACAAATAAAAAACAAACAAACACACATATAAAATAAGTAAGCAAACATGTACATGTATGTGTGTGTGTCTCTGGTGCAGCTCAATACAAAGCACAAGTACACTGATAGAGACCGAGGCACGGAGAGAGACAAACGCAGAAAAAGAGACGGCTGGAGACACAAAGAAAAAGCGACAGAAAAACAAAGAGAGAGCAACGGGAAACAGAGATACAAAGAGAGAGACGAAGCGAGAGAGAAAGAAAGAGAAAGAGCGCCACAATAATGCCATCCCGGCAGACATGACGCGCATAGCTATACAGAGCTTTCGAAACAGCAATGGCAGCAGAAACATGGTATCACGCTGACCAAGAGTGGCGATGACGCTTAGGAGGCCTTCTGCAGTTTTCCCAATTGCTTCCTCGACGATCGCATCTTCAAAGGCCCCGTGAGTAATTGAAAAAATTCCCCCGAGATTCAACGAAAACTCGCAGGGAGACAAACAGACGAAACCCACGTGGCGGTCCACCACAGACACCACAGAACCCACCGCACCCTGAGGAGACAACAGAAAAAGACAAGCAGCACAGAAAACTGGCAGAAACAGACCGCAAAGACTAACAAATAGTTCGCACACTCACACCTCACACAGAGACGGCAGAGACAGATGGCAGCAACAGAAAAACAACAAAAACCGTCGGCAGACACAGACACCTAGATAGATAACAGCAGAGACCTCTCTAGCAAGGTTTGAGTTCTTGCGCCTAGGGAGGTGGGATTACCAACAACAGAGACGGGTGCAGACGGCATAATACATAAATTTATGAATATGGAGACAATTTACTTATTTATGTCTTCATTTATTTATCTACAAAAGAGACAGGGGAGAGATGCAACTGCTGCAGCAGAGGCGGAACGAGGAGACAGAGAGAGACCAAGATACAGAGACAGGAGGGGAGCAAAAGGCAAGAGACAGGAAGAGAGGCAGCTAGCTAGCTAGCGAGCTAGCTGCCTCTCATTCTAGCTGGGTAAGATTGTGTTACCGCTCTAGCTGCCCCTTCAGCAAGCTGCTGCAAGAGGTGCTTATCAACACCATGCACAAAGTTAACGTAGTAAAATGCGTAGAGTCTCTTCTCCAGGTCGCTAACAATCCTCTGAATGTTGGCCTCCGTGCTTGACACCAAATACACTGCAGGGGCCTCGACGATGGGCGTGCGAGGCGCAGAGAGCACGAGGGGCAAAGTCACTCCGAAACGTCGCAAAACACCTATCTGAGAGGGAGACAACAAACAAAGACATGCAGGTGGTTTTATTCGTAATTATATATATTAGTACACAGCGAGAGAGACACAGGCAGACAGAAAGCTCTAGAGGGGAAACGTTGCTTAAAGAGAAATGAAAGGACTTCTCTAACACATAGAGACAGAGAAACAGAGAGAGACAGAAGGGGACACAGACACAGAGACAGATATATAGACAGAGAGAGGCAGAGATAACAATGGCAGAGACGGAGCAAAGATGGAGATAGGGGAATAGGAAACGGGGCTTAAAGACCGCCGAAGCCCTAAACCTTAGATATTAGACCCTAGAGCATACTGTCATAAGGGGAGCGAGTATGTCCTTGGCCGTGTCGTCGAAGATAAGAATTTTCCATGGAGAGTTGTTGCTTGTCTGTGGACCCCCAAAAGGAGTAATTCCACTCCCCGCTCTTCCCCCGAAGGCATTTGCCTGCGGCCTTCTCAGCTGCAGCATGTCCTGCAGCGCTGCCGTTTGCCTCTGCTCCAGATCGAAAGCCATTTGCGAGCTGTTTCCTGGTGTACAGGTAGGTCAGGCCCCTTGAAAAAACAAGCAAACACCCTCCTGCGGCAACAGGGAGAGAAAACAAAAGAGTCCCTTTGCAGGAAGATAAATCGGATGGCGCTAGGGTTAAGAGTTTCGAGAACTCATTGCTGCTTCCCTCCTGTGCAAAAGGATTAAAGGTTTAGGCTTTCGAATTGTGAATTTAAGGTTTGGGTTGGACTAATGAAAAGACAGTAATGCACTCCCTTTAAAGGAGTTTCGTTGCCTTTGAAGACTAAGAATACAAACTGAGAGATAAGCAAAAGGCTGGTTCTCTCTGTCCTGCATGGTCTGCGACCAACGCATGCAACCGGTTAGAATTTAGGGTTTAGAGTTGAGTGTTTTTGGAAACCTATTATGGAGGATGGTGTCTTTTCCGGTGTTGTGGGCCCCAGAGTCGACGACTTCAGGCGTTGGGGCCCTTTGAAACCCTGGACCCAAGGAGGCGAAGGGCCCCCTGGGGGCCCCCCTAGCACTTTTTTGTCGTATCTTTTTCAGGTCTCCGGAAAAAAAATAGAGGCAATAATTGTTTTTTTTGCAGCAGTCTCATTGAAGGTCCCCTCTGTAGCTTCATCGGTCCCTTGCCGCATCTTGCACGGTTGCCCTCCGGAAACCCTAAACACTAAACCCTAAATTCCCCTCTTTCCCCCCTGTTTTCCTGCCTGTTTTTGAAACTTTAAGCCTTAAATCTACAACACAAATGTGGGGTAGGAAGGCCTTGGGGGTTTCCTGCTTGTGCCACGGTGTTACAAGAGGTTTAGCCGCCAAACGCTCCGCTTCTTCTCCCATGCAAGAACTGAGCGGGTCAATTTCTCAATTGGCTGCGCTTTCCTCCGGGCTTTCAGCCTTTGGCAACTCTCCCTACACAAGGGTCCTTTTCACGCGCCCCATTCGAAGGTCCTTGCCGCATCAAGAACTGAGCAGTGATTTATCTCCAGGTGCTGCTTTGGGGACCACTGGCTTCGCGGCCCAACCGGGGTGTGCCAGTCGCGGCCACGCGCCGAAGGGGCTTCCTTTGTGGATTCTTCAGGACCTTAAAGTTCCGAGGAGGGGCTACTTCTCTCTCCCAGGGTCGCTGACGCTTCGGGATGTTGTAAAGCTGCCTCTCTTGCAGCTTCAATCGCGAAAGAAAATAGAACAGATTTGGTGCTCCCACTTTTTCTCCATTCCTTCCCGACATGCAGCAGTCCTAACTGAGGCCCAATTTGACGCTCTGCATGCAAAGTGAGACACTCGTATCTCCCTTTTATAGTTTCCTACGTCTTCGGGGGCCCCTCACGGGTTCTCTTTAGGAGCTGCCAAGGATCCCCCATTGTTAAGCTCGCCATCTTGCGAGTATTAAAACCACGCGCCAACGTGTGCGACCTAACCACAAACCCTAAACCACAAACCTGAAACTACACACCAGAAACACTAAACCACAAACCCTAAAGCTTAAACCCGAACTGCAGTAATGAAAAGAGTTTTGTTGACCGCGTGTGCTTCTCACTTCCAAGAGATATTGACTCCGGTGTACGCGTGCCGTCTATGGATTTATATATTTGTTATTTGTTTATTTGTTTGCTTATTTATTTGAGTAAATAATAAGAATACCTCACGCCTGGCTTGTAGAGACAGAGAGAAAGTCAGGCGAGGGAGAGAGGGAGAGACAGATACAGAGACGGCTGGATGAAGAGAGACATATGCATCATGTTTGGCTGGGCGTGGGTTTATCCAGAGGCATTTCACGCATGTTTCTTTGTGCCCCTTTTTGTGTGCTGCACAGACGGCTGTCTCCTTGTCTCTCCTTTTTAATTTCTTTTAACCTCTCCTGTCTTCCCATTAGCCTCTCCTCCTTTCTCTCTTTCTTTGCTTAGAGGCAGCTCTTTAAAAGAACAAGTATATAAATGTGTTTCTGTGTGCGTGGTATCTTTAAACATCTGCTCTATGTGTAATACATGTGACTTTGACTGACCGAAATTTACTTAAGTGTGTACAACCATAATACTATAAATCCAATATGTACATATATATATATATATATATATAT
>NPHX01000323.1:455313-496651 GCA_002271815.1 Eimeria falciformis
TAGATGTAAAGATATATAACTCTGAGTGTAAGATAATTAGCGTAACACATGTAAGTGTAATGTATATAACTGGTTGCATATCTTTAAATAAACGCACTTTTGCTTATATCTCTCGGGACTCGTTTTGGAGAATGTTCGCGGTGTGAAGAGACTCCTTCTTTTTGTGTCTCTTCTGCCTCTCTCAGCTCCCGAAATGCCCCCACCTTCATTGTGCCTCTGCCGCGCGGCCCCAGGTCCTTTGAAACCTTTTTGCTGCAGTTTCAACGCAACTGCTGTCTTCTCACGGGGCTAGAAAGCTACAAACGAGTCGGTGCTGTTCGATTTGTCTCCCTCTGTATTGCCCTTCTGTCTCTCTCCCTGTTTTTATGTCTGTTTCTGTTTTTCTCACTCAGTCTCTCACTGCGTCTTTCACACTGTCTTTCTATCTCTTTTTTGTCTCCTGTGTCGCCATGTCTCGCTTTATCTTTCTGTGTCTTTCTGTTCCAAATCTACATGTCTGTTTCTCTCTCACTCAGGCAGTCGCCCTTTGTATCTTTCCACCTTTATTTATATATCGCTCTTTCTGCTTGTCTTCAAATTTGTCTTTCTCTTTTCTTTTTCCTTTCTATTTCCCTCTCTGTGCCTCTGTCTGTCCCTCTGTCTCCGTCTCTCTCTCCCTTCTGTTTCTCTTTTGTTCCTCTGTGTTTCTTTCTCTGCCTCACTGTGTCTCTTTCTTTCCTACATTTTTTTCTTCTTCCACTCTCTCTCTGCCTCCCCGTCCCTGTTTCTTTTTTCTGTATCTTACGTTTCTCTTCTGTGCCCCTCCCTCTCTGTTTTTCTATAACTGTCTGCCTCTTTCTCTTTCTCTTTCTCTTTCTCTCTCTCTATCTCTATCTGTCTGCCTCTCACTGTCTGTGTTTGTCTCCCTCCAACACTCTGTCTCTTGCTTCATTGGGGGTTATTTCTCTCAGCGCTTCTCGGCTTTTGCTTTTCTTTCGTACGTTTTTCAGAATCCAACCTCCGCCCCTCCTCTCCTTGCCCTTACGTTTTATCCCGAGTTAAAGCGCACCCATGATTTGGTGCTTGTGAAAGGAGACATTTTTTCTCCCTCTGCGTTGGGGCCCTCCGAGGCTGCTCACATCACAAGAGTAGTTATTGAGTCCTACACAGATTTCAATCGCTTTCATTGGCCTAAGGTATTCAATCTCTCCCCGAACGCCTTCGACTTTGAGCAGTTCAGAGAAGCAAACCCTGATTTCTTTGCTTTCCCCTTGCCGGACAGACAGCAAATCGAAACTGACTCGGAGATAGATAACAGGCTATGGCTGCATGCAGACCCGAATACACTGTAAGACCTCTAGTTTCAAGCTGCATCAAGTGGCTAACTCAAGAATGAGGGGTGTTGGGATTGGTTTATGTGGAGAGGTCGAACTAATCTCTAGACTTCTTTTTTGCATTGATATATATCAGGGATTAGGGTTTAAGTTTTATGGTTTAGTTCATTGCGACGCTTTTCCCCTACTGCTATATTGCTCCCTAAGCCCTCTTGAGCATATATCCTGCAAGTAGCACCTGGACAGCTGCGGCTCCTGCCTAAACCCTTAACCTTGCTATATATATACATATATATATATATATATATATACATTCTGGTGTACGTGTTGCGCCATTCAATCCGCCAAGCACCCTCCACCCGTCGAATTCTTACCAGTGGCCCCGACGGTCTAAGCTAATGGTTTACCAGCATTCCTTCCTGTGTGCGTCCGTATAGTTGCTGCGTCTGACGTGAACACTGGCTCAGCACCCTTTATGTGACTATTGGATGCTTTCTACAATCGATTGACTGGGTTTGTGATCAATGGTTTTCTTGTTTCGGGATAGAGAATTAGAATGGAGTGGTGTATTGACCAGGCGAAGAAGGTAGAGTCGACTTCCTGGCATAACTCGTCCTTCTGCTTGTCGACAATTTCGGACATCTCAGAAATGAAACTCTTTTCTTTTGGCAGTTGGTACTACCACGAATCTGCCAATAAGGGCAAAGGACTGAGATTACCATGACTGTCTTGTAGGTGCGTTCATTACAAATAAAAACAATGAGCTTCCTGGTTTAAAAGATAGGATTTTACAACCAGAGCAAACAGCACTTACCCTGGTACTACAACCTTAATGTACTGCTTCTAGTTTCTAGCTGAGGGCAGAGGGCTTCCCTTTTATTCAGTTATAGCAAACAGGGAAGCGGAAGGAGGGCAAGTAACAAGATGACTGAACGGTGTTATTTCACAGCTTTTTTAGTTTCATCGGCATGTACAGTTTATAACAGCTACCCCTCACCATAAAAAATAGTTAAAATATCAATACACTCTTCATGCGATAATTATATGATCTCTCTTATAGACGCTACCTTCCCAGCTAAACTTCGTTTTTTCTACAAACCACACTTTTCTTTTTGTCTGTATTTTATCGCGTAGCTATGTAACTGATACAACTCTAATTAGTCCAACAGAAAGTCTGGGTAGTATCTCTAGCACAGGACTTACTAACTGAACAGAGCAATACGCAGCAGCCAAGCACCTATGTCTTGTTATGCATCTTAAGCAATTATAAAATTATTAAAAGAAGTAATTTGCTTATGGGTATGCCTTGTAAGAGATGGTGGAATACTTTTGTTTCCATGGTCATGTTGCATCCAGCAGTCATGCCTGCAGAAAACGTCCACCATTTAGACATAAAACGCCAATCCTGACTGGAGACACTTTATTTTTACTTTTGCCTTTAAAATTAATAAAAGTGAATTTTGCTACCTGAGATTTCATAGTGGAAAATGCTTTCATGCTTACCTGCTGCGTACCTGGAGACTTATGGATGGTCGGGTGACAAGCAGTCCGTGAGCTGCGATCGTCCAGATAAACATATAAATCGCGACAAGCCAGTCAGGCAAATAAATAAAAAATAGGGGGTGTTTTTGTATTAGTTTTAAAGTTTTTAGCGCTATTTATACCCCTGTTTTTCGAGCTCTTTGCAAGCCTCGAATGGTCAGCCCATAGCCGCCACGAACAGGTCACAAGGGATGCTCCTCTGAACTCTGGGGCGTCCTGACACTTCTGCTTGGAAAAGCAGATGGACTTATTCCTTTAAACATGTTTGTTTACATTGTAGCATCCTTTTTAGCGTTCAGACAAAATCCCAGGCTTCTCAGACACCGCAAGTGAGGGTTTGCTATGTTGGCTCATTCCGGCCTCATTTGCCCCCTCACCTCTCCATGTCTCCTGCAGTATCGTCTTCCCGCTTCTTTGTATTTTTTAAGAATTTCAATTTACCAGGACATAGCCAAGGAGTTACGATTATAAACAAAGCAAGCCGTAAGTAGAACTCAAAGGTGTACCCAAAGGTGTCGATGGATCCTCTGGGGACTGCGCGCTGGCGCGCCGCAGCAGCTAGGAGAGGCCACATTGAAATTCAGCCAGCAGTAGGGAGTGACAAATTTCGCTCGGCAAAGCCTGACCCGAAGAAGGTGCCTAAGTCTTACCCTAAGGCTAGGAGCCCAAGTTTTCATGTCCTCAAGGACAAAGAGGCGTCTTTTGTGGCCCGCAAAACTCCTTATTACCGGGGAGCCCCTTTTTCTTGTCCTATCCCGAGGCCAAAACCGACATGTTCGGGGATAGAAGAGGCCCTAAAGGCCTCTCAGGTGGGTGCCGATGTTGAGTGCGCAGTTGGGGAGGGGCTGAACTCATATTTGGGGATCCCCAACCCTGACCAGATGGAAATGGGGCTGTTGCAGAAGAACCAGCAAAGCGACCAGTGGTATACTGGAGGCCGCGGGGTAAAGCCGCACTGCGGAGAGACCAGACACTGCATCCCTGTCTTTAGGTATGCACCGAAACTCTGTCGAAAATCGGAAAGCATCATTAAGGTGTGCAGACAGCAAAGAATAAAGGAGCTATGGAATAAGCTGGACCCGGAGGGTGAGCGTGTCGCAGATCTCTTTGCTCTCCGTCCTGTGGCGGCATTCTTAGACCTGTCGGAGAGACGGTTTCTACAAGCGGTCATTCCCTCTTTAGTGCAGCAGGCTATCTCTAAGACAAGCCAAAATGCAGCGGATGAGCCGTTTTCATTGGGGCCAAAATATGACGAAGAACTGCGGCTTCACTCCCTCAGGCCAGGGGTGGATGAGCCCGTTAAGATAGGCACTCTCTCCCCTTCCTCACGGCCGCCAAGATTCGCGCAAGAGGATGGGGTGACGAGAGCTACAGCGGAAGAGCAACAAGAAGAACAGGAGAAGCAGGAGGAGCAAGCCATTAAGATGTACAGACGGCTAGCCAGAGAGCACGAGAAGGTGGTGATGCTGGATGGGGACCAGGCACTCGCTAACGCGTCAGCTATTCCTCATCTCTTTGTACCCCTTAGCGTCTTTGTCGCTACGTGCATGCAGCTTCTTTCGCATGCGTTTGGGGTGGAAGGAATTGATCAGTTTAGAGACAACATAAGCTATAGTTGTCGGAAAATGGTGGCTGCTGTCAGTCCTGAGGAGGCCAAAAAAATTACAAAGCCTCATGTGCTAGCCTTCTCTCGCAAGCTTGACCTGAAAAGACAGGAACAACAAGAGCAGGAGGAGCTGCAGCGGCACCAGCGGCACCAGCAGCGGCACCAGCAGCAGCAGCGCTCGCGCTCCCTCCCTCCATGTGGAGACCCCACGTGCTGCATAGAAGAGAGGAAGAAGGTTATGGGGAGGAGGTGGACCCGGTTTGATGCGGTGATAGGTCGGTACGTGAGAAAGAGACAGATGCAGCAGCAGAACGTAGCACTGGATCTCCAAGGCCTTAAGGAAGCTGAGGCCTGCACGTTTCACCCCGAAATAAACCCTACCCCGCGCGCTCTCCGGAAAGGCGTATCAGCAGAAAGGTTCACCAGCGGGAGCAAGAGGGAGCAACGGCAAGAGTTGCTTCCCACAGACCCGATGGTGATATTGCGGCAGTTCTGCTCTAGGTTTGTAACTGACGAACGTTCCAACAATCTGATAAGAGCCTTAGAGGAGTGCTCGTTCCAGCCTAATGCTAAGAAGTACGTCAGGCAGGAGAGACAGCGGCTGCAAGAGGAACAGCAGCAGCTTCCCAAGTCAAAGGACAAGGAGAAGCAGAAGGCGGGATGCTGTGGAGGGAGCGAGGAGGCAACTGCTGCTGCGGTCGATGCAATCTTTGAAATGCTCGACTCCCCGTTTGACGCTGTCTTCAAGGCAGACATAAGACAGTGGCTAAAGCAAGAGGGAGAGGACGAGGAGTCAGCAGCAGCTGGAGCAGGAGCAGGGAATGAGAGGGATGCGAGGCTGCTGAGGCAGGCCAAGCTTGCGGCAGCTGCCCCGAAAAAGTGGATCCTAGACGGGAGGGAGCCGCAGCACAGAGAGAGAAGACAGTGCCCCCGCGTTGCCGAGTGTATGTTGAAACCCGATGGCCAGCCAGTCATCCTATTGGACACTACGGCAGCAGCAGCAGCTGCCGCAGAAACAGCATCACGGGTCATAGAGCGTAGATGCAGCACGGGCGCGACGCCCAGCGACCCCCGCAGTGTTCCAGGCAGCACTCGAATCACAAACCCTACCCTCAGGTAAGAGGGTTTAGGGTTTAGGGTTTATGTTCCAGAAGGCCGTAAGAAGGTTCACCGTGCCGGTTATGTTTTTAAGGTTTCCCAGACTAAATCATATGGTTGTTGCTGGCTTGAATTTAGGGTTTAGGGTTGTTGGGTGTTTGTCTTTATAGGTGGAAAGAGAATCTGCGGGGTGGGTACCTTCTGCCTAACATGAACTTTTCTTTAGAGGGAGAAGGAAATAGAGAAAGGGAGGCAAGGCGCGAGGCCGTCAGGAAAGAGGACTGGACAAAGTTTATAAGAGTTTGTGCTCGGGGGCTGGAGGCACGAGCGATGCCCAGCCAGGGGGCCCTTCAAAGCATATGCGATGATTTTACGCATTGTCCATGTGAGGCTGTCTGCTCTAGGAGAATTTGTCTTTTTCACAGACTGTCTCTGTCTTTTTTCGTCCTTGTCTGTTGCTCTCTCGTCGTGATGGTCCCTGTCTATCTGTCTCCGGCTATCTGCCCTTGCTTATCCCTCTTTGGCTGTCTCTCTCCGTGCGTGTGTATTTGTGTATCTGTCTGTCTATCTGTCTGCCTGTTGGTTCTGTCTCTGTGTCTGTCTATCTTTTTCTATTTGTATTTGTCTATATATCTGTCTGTCTGTATCTGTCTGTCTCTTTCTGCCTCTCTGCATATGTCTATGTGTTTCTGCCTGCCTATATCTGTCTGTTTCTCTTTGTCTGTCCGTGCGTGTCTCTGTCTGTCTGTATCTGTCTATCTATCTGTCTATCTCTGTGTCTGTCCATCTGTCTCTAGATATCTGTGTGTGCGCACACGCATCTGTCTTTTGCTGCTTTTTTGTTGCTGCTGTCTTCATCCGTTGCCCTTGCTGCTGCTGCTTTGTCTCAGTTAAGCAGCCACCTACTCTATGGGAGCATCGGCGGCAGAGAAGACCCTGCTTAGACCGAGGGCCAGATGCGCGGACTTACACTGCAGCAACAGCAGGGCGTGCTGGCTTTGCTGCTGGCCTTTCTCTTGCCCGCTGCTATGAGGAGACAACGGCATTACCCACCGTCTTTGCTGTCCATACACCAGCTAAGCATCTAGCTATGCAAGACAGCCACCAGCTGTACAGCCAACTAGCTAGGGAAGCAGCGCTGGGAGCCCTGAAGCTGCCTCCAAAAATTGTTGGGGTTAAGAGAGATAAAGTGAGCTACTTGGAGCAGGAACTTTCCAAGTTGCAGCCCCCCCTCATCGTGTGTACAGACACTACAAAATAGCGGCTTAAACAAACCCTAAAAACTCCTACTCTTTCCCTTCAATGCGGAAGGGCAAGAAACACCGGGTCGCTGCAAGCCGTTCTATTTTTTTTTGGAGGCAGCCAACTTATGCAACGATTACCGCTGTTGCTTACGCTTTACGGTTTAGGGTTCGGCGTGCGGGTGCATATAGAAAGGGTCTATGGTTTAGGGTCTGGGAAGAGCTTTATTGCTAGGTCCTTTTCTAAGAAGTGCATTTCTGCCTCTCTCTCTGTCTAGCCATTACCCTCGCCAAGAGATGTCTTTTTATGCTAGTCTCTACACCCTGGAATGGCTCTCAAAGGAGGGGAAGGAGACAGTCTATCCGCGTAACTTGACAGTAAGGTATCAGAAAAGGCCACTCTCTCGCAGCAACAGCTGCCAGTGTAGGCCTTCCATTTCGGCCTGAGGGAGCAACCAGTGTCTCTACGGACGGAGGGACTGCAGAAATGAGCAAAGAACATCTCTCTGTATCTTAGAGAGACAATCAATATTTTGCTGAATACCCTCTCTGACTTTTAGAGAGACAATATTTCTCTAGTTGTTCATGTCTTCCCTCAGAAAGCAAGCCTTCGTTACGAGACTCTGGAGAGATAACAAGGCTGCTCGGGCCTAGGGCTTGCAGCACGATTGGAATAGCCGAGCTCCCGCTTTGTTACGCCGGAGGGAGACAAGCACTCAGCCTACACAACACAGACAAGACAGAAGATGTGTGTAGAGAACGTCTCTAACTGTACAGAGACAGAGCGAGGGCTGAGGAGGGGCAGGAATGGGACCACCGGCTTGTGCTGTTTTCTTGAAAGCTTTTCTTTTTTATATATATCCTGTTTTCTGTCTCTTGCTGTCGATAGCTCTGTGCCTCTCCTGTATGTCTATTTAGCTGCTCTAATATCTTTCCCTCACAGCTCCTCTGTAGCCCCGCCGCAGCGCACCTGCATATGTCTCCTAAAGATTCCGTGTATCGCCCTGCTGTCACTTTCTACTGAGGCAATCGCTTCGTGCAGCCGTTGTTTCTCTGTCTGCAGTGTCTCGATCTCCAAGCACAGTTGCTGCACCTCGCCGCGGAGGGCTCCGGCCTCTTGCTGCGCTGCAGCAGCACGGGCCCTGAGAAAAGACGCAAACGCGCAGCCACACAGACACAGCAAAAAAATAGGCACAGTGTGAAGACAGTAGACAGCAGACACAACATGCTGAACAAAGAGAAAGAGACAGGGGACACAAGAGAAACAGGACAACCACATGGCTGTCTCTAAAGAACAGGAAAAAAAATCGAGAGACGCAGAGACAGAGGGGAAAAGAGACACGGAGAAACAGCAACGTTACGAAACAAAGCATAGAGCGGGGGACAGAGGGCAAGCAACTCCACCGCCACCACAATCATTCTCACCTCAAGCACTGGCTGTCTGCTTCTGTCTTTTCTTCCAACTCTCTTAGCTGCTGTTTGAGGCGTCGTGCCTCTGTCTCGTTTTCTCTCATTAGTCTGTCGGTTCTGAAGGATCACAATCCATCCCCTTCCCGCAGTTTCCTCTTTGGTGTCTCTCTGGGTCTTTTTCCTTCCATTTATTATTTCCTGCCTCTGCATGCTTAGAGTTCCCTCTGACGCGCGCTCTCCTTCTGCCTCCCTTTATCTCCCAGTCTGTCTCCGCTCTACTATCCACCTTACTGCAGCAGCGACAAGGTGCGGCAGCAACAGCAGCAGCAGCTGTTGCTGTTGCTGCTGGTTTTGTCTTACCTTGTGCTGTATTCGTCTCTAAGTCTTTCCTCCAGCTGCTGTCTCTCTGCTGCAGCAAGAGACTTGGCTTCAAGCATCTCTCTGTCGTGCTGCCGTCGCATCTGCTGCAGTTGCTGCTGCAGTGCAGCGCGCCGCTCCTCATAGACAATGGCTGTCTGCTTCTGCAATAAACGAAGCAGCACCGGCAGCAAGCAACTGCAGCAGCAAAACCACCGAGGCCACCAGTGGCAACAACGCTGGCACCAAAAGAAACGGCAGCAGAAGCTGCTGCAATTGCAGCAGCATCAGTTCTCCGGATAACATCAGCAGCGGTTGCAGCAGCAGCAATAGGAGCAACAGCCAAATTGTTAACTGCAGCTGCTGCAGCAAGAGCAGCAATAGCAAAATTATGCGTTTCAGCTGCTGCAGCACGAGCAGCAGCTGCACTACTATTCGCAGCAGTTACACAAGCGGCAGAAGCAGAATTAAGAGCTACATCAGCAGGAGCAGCAGCTGCAGCAGCAGGAGCGACAGCAGAATCAGCAGCATCAGCAGCAGCAGCAGCAACAGCTCCTACTTCCACGTCGGCCACCCTGGCCTCAAGACAGCGGGCACGATTGTGTGAGGCCTTAATTTCCTCCTCTCGTGCTTCTAGCCGCGTCTCTAAGGAGCTTTTCTCTCTGAGGTAAAAGTAACGCATGCACATAGCTGCTACTGCTGCTGCTCTTGCTGCCGTTGCTTCTGATGCTCTTGCTCCTGGTGTTGTTGTTTCTGCTGGAGTTTATCAAAAAGATGCTGGTGTTGCTCCGCATTCGGGGGGAAAAAGAGGGAGCTCTCACTCTTCCATAGTCCTCAACTGCTCGTCAGCCCTGCACAGACTCACTTAAACCCTAAACCCTTAACCCTAAACCCTAAGCGCTTACGGGAGTAGAGCGTACAAGTTATGGGTTGCGTTTAGCCCTTGTTCTGGCTCATTTCCTTTTTGCTGGCGCAACAAACTTCTCCATTGGTTAAGGGTTAAGGGTTTGTGGTTTGTGGTTTAGGGTTTGTGGCGTCAATACCTTTGTTTCACCGCGCGCTCTCTCTCGCAGCAGACTTTCTCAACTGCACTCTCGACGCAGCGCTGCAAGTCTCTTAAAGGGACGCTCCAAAGGACAGCGGGGCAGTTGCTCCCTGAGATGCTTTCAAGGGCCTCAGCAGCTGGACATACACCAGAGAGGCACCGCCACAAGTCAACCAAACGCCCTCTATAACCCGCAGCTTCTTCTGAGGCCTAAGCCACAAACCACAAACCCAAAATCCCAAACCCTTAAATTTAAACTTCAAACTCCAAAGTCGCAGCAAGCCACCCAGAATCACGCATCTGTATTTTTCAAAACTCTTAAACTCAAAACCCTAATCCCTAAATCCTAAACTTCAGTTGCACGCCACCGTAGAGTCTTGGACCAGACGAGAGTGATAGAATGCAAACGTCCCTGAGAGTTTAGGATTTGGAGTTTAGGGTTTACCTTGGCATTTTCCGTTTGTAGCTCTGTAACGGAAAGGCAGAGGGAATGTTTTTCTTGCTCTAGGGCCCTTGTGAGGGACTCTGCTGTTTCTAAAGCATTCTTTGTCTCCTGAAGGTGCTGCTGGTGCTTGCTGTTTCTGTGCTGCGCCACCTCCACTTCCTTACAGAGCCTGGACTTTTCCTGCTGCAGCACAGACAGCTGCTGCTGCTGCATAGACAGCTGCTGCTGTTGCACCCCCTGCTCCTCACGCAGCCCTTGAAGGCGTCCCTCCATTTCCTGAGCAAACACGCTGGAAAGAGGCCCTAAACCCTAAACCAAAACCCTAAACGCTAAACCCTAAAGTATATTTACAAACTGAAACGTACTGGAAATGCACTTTCAGATTTCCAGAGAAAAAAGACAAGCCCTCACGTTTGAAGGTGTCGAGGCATGACAAAGACAGCGTGTAATAGTATCCTTATGTCTGGCGATCTGCAGTGTCGCTATTAAAAATAAAAGCAGCTACACTAGAAAAGCAGCAAATTATATAGAAGCAAATACAATTAAGCAAGTATTTTTATACTCATCTCCGCCGGTGGCAAAGATCCACTCTTACGCGCATGAAAACGCCACTACTGTGTAGAAACAACTTCGCGGGCCGTCGGTCTCAGCTCTTATTACACAAGCGTGAGACAGAGACACAGAGCCAGCTAGAGCGCTTACAGGGAAAGCGAGGAAAACCAAGAGAGAGCAAGAAGCACTTTAGACACACAGAAAGATTGCGTGGGACAACTTCATATATGGGCCGAGCGAAAGAGAGAGAAAGACAATCAACACATATGCACACCACAAACAGAGGCAGAAAAAATGCATGCGGGAGGCCATTTCTGCTCTATAATTTTGTATGTATATGGAGATAAAGAGAAAGACGTATCTCTGTAAAACAATGCAGTGAAGCCATCCAACACTCCTAGACAAAGAACTAGAACTAAATACAATTAACCTAAATACATTTTCCAACATGAACGTAAACAAACACTTTTAAAAAGCTCAATGTAACTATAGAGGAATCAAAACACTTTTTTATTTCTAGTGCAGATATAACTCCAGTCAACTCTCCGCCCCCTGCCTTACCCCGATGAGCGCTTTGTCCTTTCTGGCCATTGCCTTCAGTCGCTCGATGTGCGCTGCTGTCTCCTGTAGCCTCTGCACCATGGCCTTGCAGTGTCTCCGCAATTTGTCCGTCTCATCCTCCTGCTGGGTCAGCTGCCCCCTTAGCATCTCCACCTCTTCCGCGTGCACGCACCGCAATTCGTCCCTAAACAAACTAGAAGCCACAAATCCTACACCCTAACCGCCAAACCCTAAATCCTAAACCCTAAACCTCAAACCCTAAACACTAAAGCCTATTTCTGGCTTTTTGGGGGGGCCTCTTCATTGAGGTAAGTTCTTGTATTAAGGGGGCTCCTTGTGAAGGGGCCCCGTTAGGAAGGTGCCCCTCTGGAACTTGCCGGAGTGCGTCTAAGGCTCTCCGTCTTTCTTCTGCTGCCATTCTCTGTGTCTCCTCCTGTTGTTTTGCTGCTTCTTGCTGAAAGGCCCGCAGCCTCGATTCCCACTCTGCTGCTGCTTTTGCTGCTGATGCAGTTAGGGTCCTGTGCGTCTCTGCTGCCTCTTGCTGCACCGCCTCTAGGGCCTGCGACAAGCGCTGGCACTCCATCTGCTGAGACTCCCGAGCCTGCGCAGAAGTCTCAAGACCTTTAACCCTAAACCCTTAACTCTAGATAGCCAAGATATGGAATGTTTCCCTTGGCTGTTGGTCCTTACAGTAGGGTTTATGATTTAGGGTTTGAGGTCTGACAGCTTGCTCTTGCTGTGTTTGTTGCCTAAGGCGGTGACAGTCCATTTTGAGCGTCTCTGTCTCCGCGTCCTTGGCCTCGAATTGCATTTTGGCAGCTTCAATTTCCTGTGCCTTTGCTGCAAGAAGCTGTCGAGCATTCTGCTGCTCTCTTTGCGCGTCTTCTCTTTCTGTCTTTAGTTGGGTTAGCCGCACCTAATGCAAGCGAGGAGACATCACGTTTTACCTGTCTCCTTGCTGCTTTCCTGGAAGCAGGCACCCTTTTATACCCCGCAGATGAGGCCGCTACTCGCTGTTCTCTACTAACCCTAAACCCTAAACCTTAAAACCTAAAACCTAAAACTATGGTGAAAA
Source organism: Eimeria falciformis (assembly GCA_002271815.1). NCBI lineage: Eukaryota > Apicomplexa > Conoidasida > Eucoccidiorida > Eimeriidae > Eimeria > Eimeria falciformis. The sequence continues at coordinate 467,559 of NPHX01000323.1, forward strand.
TTGTCATCATTGTCTTTCCCCCATAAAACCTCTTTTGGACTTCTGGGCGGCACCCCTCCTGACGGACTTTAGGGTTTAGGGTTTAGGACTCCAGCTTTTGTTCACCAACGAACGTTCCGATTAACGGAGCGCCCATCACTGTTACTGTAGCGGTTAAGGGTTTAAGGTTTGGGATTTGGGGTACTTTTGCTGCTTTGAGTTTTCTGACGAGTTCATTGACAGTCTCCTCGTGTTGCTGCGCCTCTCTGGTTTTGTATTTGATGACGTCAGCTTCCATATCACAAATGCGCTGCCTAAGCCTCGCCTTTTGGTGTTCTGCTTCTTGGGTTGCGAGCTTCGCTGCTGTCAGCTGTGACTTTAGAGACGCAATCTGAGCTCCCTCATTCTGACTTTCCTTCTGGCGCTGCCATGCCTCCAAACCTTCTCGTCTAACCGGCGGCGGCACCAGGAGCAGCAGCAGCAAACGCAAAGTCAACTGGCCTAAACCCGTTCGTGCTTCCGCTGCGGCGAGACCTATCCCCCTCCTACAGCTTTGGTGGTTTAGGGTTTAGGGTTTAGGGTTTGGCTTGCTTGCGTTTGCAAAGCGAAATTTCGTTCTTAAGGCGTGAAATCTCTGCTGTCTGTTCGGAGCATTGCTGCTGGAGCTCGCGCAGTTCTCTACAGCCAAACGCACGAACAGCCTCTGGCACTGGCCTCTTGCTGTCTCCTTAGAGACAGTTTTTCAACTGAGCCTTTGACTCTCTCTTAGGCATCTAGAGTTAGCGGCCCTTCGGGGATGTCTTAAAAAGACGCTGTCTCCTAAAGCCTCCTATCGGGGCTCCTGTTCCTGTAAGGCTTTTTAGTTACCAATTTCTGTCCCTAAAAACAAAGGATTAGGATTAAGGTTTTAGGGTTTTGCTCGCCTAAGGAGACTCTTGAGGCCATCGCCGCTTCCCCTTGCCGCTTCCACTGATGCCTGCACAAGAGCTTCTTTCTTTTGGATGTCCAGCAGCAAAGACCGCTCGTTTGCCTCTAGAGACGCGATGCGCTGCTTCAGAGCAGCAACTTCTGTCTCCTTCCGACCCTCACTCAGATAACGGTTAGAGGGGCACCGTCCGTGACCTAAGCAGAGGCAGCAGAGACTTTCCCCTGCTGCTGCTGATGCTGCAGTTGTCGGTTTTGCTGCCGCTGCTGCTGCAGTGCAGCAGCAGCAAACGGGGGGCAGGCGCAGGAGCTGGAAAGACGGGGGTGTCGGGGTAGCGAGACAGAGACACAGAGGAGACAGCGAACCCAACGGCTAAAAGACAAAAAGGCAACACACGTAAGGGAGAGCCTCACGAGCACAGAGAGGCTCTGGCAATGCCTCGTCTGCTGTCCTCTCCAAACTGCCAGATGATCGACGAAGCCGAGAGTGGAAGCTCCTCGAGTGTTGGTGGTGGTGCGGCTCTCGGCCTGCTATCTGCAGCAGAAGCAGCAGTAGCAGCAGCACACGGTGCAGCAGCAGTAACATCAGCACACGGTGCAGCCGCAGCGCAACCTAGATAGTGAGCTGCCTTGGGGGCCCTCCCATCACTCTGACTGGCCCGTGAGGAACCTGTTAAGGCTCTAAGGGGACCCTGAAGCCCCAGCTCTGCTGCTGCAGCGGCAGAGCTTTAGCTGCTGCGGAAAATCAGGCAGTGGAGGGTACTCACATCGCGGGAAGAACGCGAATGCAAAGGGCAATGATCCTGTGGTCACACGAAAAACCTGAACCCTAAACCGTAAACCCTAAACCTTAAACCCTAGGCATATTGAGGTACCCAGACTAGTAGTAAGTTTGCTTTGGAATGGTGCAGAGCTTTTCCGGTGGTCGTTTCGTTTAAACTGTGTAGATCATGTGGGCCGCTGGAAGGGGGCCCCTCAAGGGCCCCTTAGGGATCCCTCTACGCAGTCAGACGTGCCCCTGCAGAAAGCGACATTTTTTAAAAGCCCCTTGCCTCCAGCTGTACAGGCCGTTAAGGGAGTCCTCGTGTTTGTTCTCTTTCGTTCTGTAGAGAGAGACCAGCAAGTATATCCCTGTAAACCTTGACTGGACCTCAGCTGTGCAAAAAAGACCCCAATTCAGTCACAAAAAAAATTTTGACTTATGGTATTAATTTCTTTAAGTTTCTACCCGAAAAGCCCCAAGATGGGCGCAACGAAAGTATGCATGCAGGCGCCTCACAGGGAGGGTCACCTCTTCGACCTACGGGGCTGATAATACCTTGGGGGAAAACATGCATTTAACTCAAACAAAAAAATTAAAATAAACGGAAGTTGTTTATTGTGCTGCAAGGAAAAAGGTCTAGCACCAGGCGACGCTGCCTCGGGAGGGGTGCTCCTTTGATGGAAACAGGAGGCTCCATTGGCCGTTTCAAGGATACGGCATGGCCAACCCTAACCAGTTTACCCTAAACACTAGACGTTAGATTGTAGCTTGTTTGCTTCAAGTACAGCGGTGCTTTTCGTTTTTTTAAAATTTTGAATTGTTTAAATTGATGCCTTAATTGATCTTTGAGGAGAGGGTTGCTATGTCTGCGAGGAGCACCACTAGCCCAGCTCCGGATTGTGTGCTACTAAGGTTTAGGCTTCAAGATTTAGGGTTTCTGCTTGCCGTGCCGTACAGTTAACAACATTCTACTGAATGCGCTCTTGGCCGTCTCTAGGCCGACGTCACCTTAAGAGGCACAGCCGCGAAGAGGACTCTTCCTCTGTGAGCTGGCTACTCTTAAGGATTGTTTCGTTTTTCGTACTTAAGGCCTCTAGCCAGAGATACAAACGTTGTCTAAAATCTAAACTCTAAACCCACAACTTGCTCAGAAGAAACCAAGGAAGGAAAAGCGTAACAGCAGATGCTGGCTTTGGAGCGGTTCTGTTGGCGGCCTGTTTAGATGTGCTCCAAAACCCAAACCTTTAGGATCCCCAGGAAGGCGAGGAGTGCAAGGGATAGATACAAAGAAAATTGGCCAGATTGACAGATGTATATTATACCTCTGTATTCATGCTAAGAGTGAACAAAGAACGAATGATGCAGAGGCAGAGCAGACAGAGCACGTCCCTGCACACACAAAAATTCAGATGTATATACACTGCAGGAGGCTTGTTGCAAATGGCGCTGTTGCTGCCTTGCCTTTCCTTAAAAGCGGAGAAACAAGGGGATCTCAATGAGAGCCTCTGGTCCAACGCGACAAGGGAGAGGGGGCACGCATAGAGGGGTTTCAAGGCTGCCCCTCGAAAGAGCCCCTTTGGTAAGGGAGAGTAGCAGGCAGCTGCAACTAGACAAAAATATAAAAATAGTGAGATGTACGAAAAGGAAGAAGAGACAAGAGCGACTGCAGGACAGATAGTCCAGTCGACAGCCTATGTGTGCCAGGCCAAACATAAAGAATAAATCTATTATATATATATATATATATATGTAGATCTATCTATATTACGTATAGATAGATCTACACACATATATAAAGATAGACAGCTTAGTCGCTAATACCTTGTCTTTTACTCCTGGGGACCATCCCCTTGAGCCGATCCCTAGCCCACCTAATTGCTCTTCCCGGGCCTCTCAAGTTTCCCCTGCTCGCCGTTGAGGGAGCTTCAGAGGTATGCCAAGAGGGGCCCACAGAGGGGCTCACAGAGGGGCCCATAGAGAGGCCCGCAGAGGAACCTTTAGAGGGAGCCAAAATCCCCTCTGAGAAGGCCCCAGATATATTCCGAGAGTGACACCTAGAGGGGCTCCCAGAGAGGGCTCTAGTGAGGCTCCCTCCCTTTGCACCAGGTGGAAAAGTGTCTCCTGTCTCGCCACTGCTTTGCTGCTGGAAGCTTAGGGCTCCATCCAGCTGGGCCCCCATTGTTGCCTCTGAGAGTCCCCCGTTCTTTACTTCTGAAAATGGTGTGATTGGCTCCTTGTTAAGAAAGAAGATAGGAGAGAGGGGCCCCTCTTCCTCTGTCTCCTTAAACCCTAAGGGAGAGCCTGCCTGCGCCCAATTTGTAACGCTGCCGCTTGGGGCCCCAGAGCTTCTCTCCGCTCCTTCATCGAATCCCAGTGCTTCTAGGTGACCCCGTCTGGAGGCCCCCAGTTGTGGTAGAGGCGCCCCCGTTGGTCCCCGAGAGGGGCTCCCGTAAAAGGCAGTTAGTAGCCTGTCTTCGCACCTTGACAACACAGCCGTAAACTGATCAATGGATATTTGCAGCTGCTTTAGAGTTGTGGAAACGTCTCCTAAGGATGTGTCGGAAAGGCTCCCCCGTTGAGACGCCAGTAAAGAGGCCCCCAGAGACTCCCCTTGACACCGTCCCATGGGGGCCCCCCGAGAATCCCCCAGTGAGCCCCCTTGCATCAGCAGGGTACGCGCAATGACCTCAGAGCACTCTTGGAGACGAGGAGACAGCTGCTGGAGAGCTTGGAGAGGGCTGTTTCTCCCGCTGCTGTTCTTGAGGCTGCTACTACCTAAACGCCCCTGCAAGCTCACAATGTGAGCGCAGCAGATGCGCACAACTTCCTCCTCTGGAATATCATTCTTATAAAGACTCTCTTCCACTGTCACTCTAGGAGGCCCCGTAGGCTCTTCTGTACTCTGAGATTTGGAGTCAGCACCATCAGGGAAGTCGGGGGGCCCCCTTGGGCCTTCATGGGCTCCCCCTACCTCCTCTGACACATCCCTCGTGCTGGAACAAGCAACGTGGAGCCCTGAAAGGGGCCCCTTTACCTCCGTCAACTGAGCTCTAGCGGCCCCTACAGGCTGGTCGTCTTGGTCTCCCAAAGGGGACCCTCTGGGCGGATCCGGGACAGCTAACCAGCGGGGAGAGACAGAGGGACTGTTCAGATGCAACCCCGGAACTTGGGGCCCCCCCATGCTGTTTTCTATTAACTGACTTAAGGCTAGAAGAGAAGGAGGGATGGCTTTTTGCCGCTCAATTGCAGCAGCAGCAAGATGTGGGCATGGGGGGGGAAATGCAGAAGCCCCCTTAGGGGCCCCCTCCGATTCTAATGCGTGACCCACAGCCTCACCAAAGCAAGCCAAATGCTCTCGGCCAGAGATGTTGCAGGAGGCCCCCCAGGAGGCCTCCTGGGGGCCAACCCATGGGGGCCCCTGATCTGCAGATGCGCTTTGGTAAGGAGTTGGGCAAAGGAAGTCCATGTCGTCAGAAGGAGAGAAAAGACCCCAGGGGCCCCTGTCTTGAGGGCTTGGGCTAGGGGCCCCCACATCTGTCTCGCTCTCTACCTCTGGTACAGAGATGGGTATGCTCGTGGCCCCTGTTTGATGCTGATTGTTGGGGTTGTTTCCATTGCTGCTTTGCGCTTCTACACCAGCAGAAGCTTTAGCACTAAAAAAGCTGTCAGGTGGAGGTCCCTCAGTGGCATCGGAAGAACGCCTTTGGAGTGCCTGAGAAGACGAAGTGGTATCGTGATTCAGAGCCGTCTCAAGATTTCCCATATTTAGGAGGATGAGGGAGATATAAAAAAATGGCAAAAAAATAACCAGGCTTATGGTTGGGAAAAATATAGGGATATAGGATTTACGGTTTTGGTAAAATTCGAATTTTCATTGAGTGGGGGTGACGGACACAGGACAGAGGGAACGACGGAAAAGAGAAGGTGGTTATTTCAAAGAAATTACTTAAGAATAACCCTTGTAAAAACATAAATAAGCACCAATGAATAAGAGTGGAACTCTTTACTTGCGTTTGTAGTAATGGTCAATACCCTTTATGTCAGAATGTTGTGACACCTCAGAGAAAACCAGACTGCGCCAAACGCTCACTGATGCTCCTCTGAAGCAAACAAATAATAATTTAATAACAATAAAGGTAAAGAGCATTTTTAAAAAGGGCGAAAACAACGGCAGGGAAAGACGGTATGAGGCGTAGGGTGGCTCTGGTAGCACGGCAAGCGTGCCCGTGTGATTTTCCAGAAAACCTACACTTGAGGTGATCTAACTACGACAGCTGTGTTCAAAATACAAAAATGTAAAAATTTTAACAAGTATATTTTATGAATAAAGACAACACAGGCTATTTATTTACAGAGAAAAGAGCACAATCGTGGGCTCGGCTCTCTTCGTATACTTAACCCGAACTACATGAAAATACTCTTGCTTCTAAGTATAATAAGTATTGCAGCTGCTTTTGTGTATTTATATTATACTTAGTTAGAGCGTTTGGAAAAAGAAATGGCAAAGTCCTGATGCAGCTGAACCCTCTATTCCACGTGGGGTGACCTCGTTCTGCACTCGCAGGGGCACACCATAAGGAGTGTGAACACTTTGCATTGCCTGTTGAGATTAATTTAATTATTTTGTTTTTATTTAAAAATCAAGATCCTGGTTTCCCTGCACATTACCGGTACGCCCCCCGTGCAGGCACAGTCAGCAGCACGAAGCTGCTTTCAAGGTGTTCAATAGCCAGCGTTTAGCTCCATTCATCGTCTATAACTTTCTGCAATAAACAAAAAATTCTCAACAGCTTCAATAAACAAAAGTTAGGGAGAGGCTCACAAGTACATAAATGTACTCAAATATATCTCTGCATATACTATTACATGTAACTGAAATATAACGCCCCAATTCCTGCCTTGTCCAGAAGCGGTTTCTCACAATATTTAGTTACACTAATGTAGAATATGCCGTTTGATGACATCTTAAAGAGAGGAGTTTCCGATCCATTGGTCTGTCTATTGATTTGCCCCTTGCCATACCTCAGCTTAAAGGGCAGCCTCAGACCAGTGGCTCTTGGTGTGCCAAGCGTGCCGCTGGGGCGCTTGCCGCCCTCACAACGTTAGCTAGCTACGTGCTATGGTTAACTGTTACTGCTCAATTCAGCCATACATAACCTGTGTATAAAAGGTGCAAATGGACCATTCTCTAAGATGTTATCTGTATATCCCCAACACTCAGTTTAGATGGCTCAGCACTTACATGGGTGAAGCGTATAAATATCGATATATAAGCTGAGAGATAACGATATATGTAACGTGAAAGGGGAGGGTATGCATAGCGGGAGAGATTGTATATATAAAGGGAGAGAAGGGAATATATAAACACAGAAATAATTATCATATTTATAGATCGAGCGAAGGGTCTATATAGAAACAGAGGCTCTTGTGGGTAAACGAGCACCGAGCTAAGGACGCTCATTACAGATGCAGACGTTCCCCCACAGTGTATTTGCATTTGCCGCTCAACCCCGTCTTCCACTTTTCTCTTTGTAGTTCCGCTGGTGCTGCTGCTATCGCAGATGCTGCTGGTATTGCTGCTGCTACTGCTGTAGTTTGGACTTTACAGGACCCAGTGGTGTTTTTATACCTGAGCACTGACTAATTTCTTTGCGTGTATAGCTACTGTCTTCGTTTGCTTTGTCGTAAGCCGCAAAACCCCACCTCCTCTAAACTCTACACCCCAAACCCTAGTTTGAGGTACCCGCTGCAGAAGGGAATGAAGGAGGTGTCTCATCGGGAATTTGCCTCAACAACGAAAGACAAACCCTTTAAAGTTCCTTGCTGCGGCTTCTCAGGGGCCCCGCCAAAGACAGACTTCTACAGATCTGTGCCTCTATTTGTTTGGAGCGTTGAGTGCTCAGGTCCGCGCTTTACTCAGCTCAACTATCGGGGGCAAAGCCACGCTACAAACACCACCCAGGCCCTGCAACGTCCGCAAGTCAGCAGCAACAGGAGCAGTAGCTACTGCAGCAGCACCCCGCTTTCTTTGAATGCATCCCTAACTCCGAGCACTCCAGCTCGTCTGCAGCGTTGGGTCGATGCAAGAAAGGCAGCGCGTCCTGTTGCTGCTGCTTCTGCTATTACTGCTGCTGTTGCTGCTAGCTACTGCTAGATTTGCTGCTGCGGCACACGTGGAGGGGCCACTAGGGGAAAACGCAGAAGGAAGGCAAGAAGGGATAGGGAAGTGACAGGAGAGAGACACAGAAAAGAGGTCTCTTATTCTCTATACAGATCTAGAAATGTGCTCAATATATATACCTTAACAAGCTAATAAACGCAAAGCCTTTCTCTGCGACGGCTGCTGCTTACCTCGCTCTACTAAACCTCAAATTTGAAAGTGTATGTGTTTAAAGAGAGAGAGCTTCTTCCCTTCTACTATCCCTTCAAAGAGAGGGTTTCTTCACTTTAACTATTACAGCAGCATTATCCAGAGACACCTCTCTCCCGCTAACTGAATTGGATCCAAAGAAATAACCCGATATCAAATACATTGAACTAATAGGCCTTTTGGTTTGCTGATATTGCCCAACAGACAGAGAGGCTAAGACTTGAGCGCTCTACAGGAAACAGGGGGATCGCGGAAGCCCTGAGCAGGGTCTCTCATTCTGTTACCAGAAGCGAGCTGCATTTATTTATTGTTCTTAAAAGGGAGAAGCGTTACTATGTGTGTTTTCCCTTTGCATGCAGGAACAACTAGGTCCCATGGCTCTTGTGGCAAAGAGGCCCCAATGAAGGTTTACGGTCTATGCCCGGGTGTATGCCCCAATCCCTACTCCCTAAAGCTTGGCTGTAGTATCAGAAATGCTTGGGGTCGTAAAGGGGGCCTTGGGCCTTCTGCCATTCGGCCCTTTGTCCAGCAGGGGCCCCTCTGCCTTCCTGTCTCATGGAATGGGGGCCCTTAGAGGGGCCCAAATGGGGGTCCTTCCTCCCTCCTTCTCTCCCCACTGGGGGCCCGTATCTTTTTTCTGGCATAGCCACTACCCCACACGGGGGCTCCCTAGCCGTGAGGGGCCCCCAGACGCAGCAGAAGAGCCAAAGGGGCCTCAGTCGAGGGACCGTGAGACCCGCTGGTGGGCCCCCTATGCCTCTCTCGTGCGTTTGCATGCACCCATAGGAACGTGGCTTTTGTATTGGCCTTGTGTTTTTTCGATTTGTTTGGCTACGCCTGCATCTGCGGTCTCAGCAACGGCAGAAGCAGCAAAGGCAGCAACAGCACTACCCTCTGTTGCTGCGGCACTTGCCGCTGCAGCATGGGCGTCCTTGGACAGCGGAGATGGAGAGAAAAAAGAGCTACAAATGCCTCTAGCTCCCGCAGAGACAGATTCGCAGCAGGAGCAGAAGCAGCAGCAGGAACAGCAGCAGCAGCAGAACCAGCAGCAGCAGCAGAAGGGAGAGGATGGATTATGTAGCGTATGGCAGCGGGCTGCTGCTTATATGTTGCTGTGTGGGCTTGGCGCTTTTTTCATGCGCAGTGCGGGGTGTATTGTCAACGACATTTGGGACAGGTCTTTCGACGGCAAGGTTGAGAGGACGCGAGGGAGGCCCTTGGCCTCGGGGGCCCTTGGGGTGGGAAAGGCCCTGGGGGCCCTAGGGGCCCTGCTGCTTCCCTCTTTGTGGATATTGCTGCAATTCAACGCGTACTCCGTGTGCCTTGGCCTCTCCTCGCTCTTTCTAGTTGCTTTTTACCCCGCAGCAAAGCGCTTCATGTCAGTACCCCAGCTATTCCTTGGGTTTACGTTTAACTGGGGGGCCCTCGTGGGATGGGCTGCTCTCTTGGGGCCCCATGGAATGCCAACATTTCTAGCGGGGTCCCCTCTGCCCAAACCCATAGAAGGGGCCTCCCTAGACTCACCAACCCCATCAACAACTCCATCAGGGGATGGGGGGCCCTCCTCCGCCTTTCCTTCAGCAGAGGAGGCGGTGGGGGTTTCTTCAGTGGCTTTTAAAATGGGCCCCTTTGTTTGGGTGCCTGCGCTATCAGCCGAGTGGGCCCCTGTGTTTCTCTACTTGGGGGCCGTGCTCTGGACCCTGACCTACGACACCCTCTATGCTTTCCAAGACGTAAAAGACGACAAAAAAATAGGAATTAAATCATCTGCTCTTTCCTGGGGTCCCCAGAGAGCCCGCTATTTTTCTTCTGTGGCAGTGCTCGGGCAGGGGGTTTTTTGGAGCCTCGCTGGGGCCCCCTTAGGGGCCCCTGAGCCATTCTATCTAGGGCTGGCTGGCTGCTGCGCGTGGCTCGCCAAGCTCATCTGGACAACAGATCTCAGTGACACAGCAGCTTGTGGGAAAGCATTTGCAGCTAACCACAGAATAGCGGCCCTCTTTGCGGCGTCCATTCTCTCCAGTAAAGCCTTGGAATATTTCAGGGGGCCTCCACTTGGGGGTCCCTAAGGAACCGAAGGGAAAGGGGGCCTACTAGGGGCCCTCTTTGTTCACTAAGCGAAGCAGGACCTAGAGACCTTCAGTCGCATGTGTTCATTGGGGCCCGCGGGCAGACGGCTTCAAAGACACTATGGCCAGAGGCTTTCTTGCCAGAGGTGGGGGGCCTCAGGGGCAGCGAGCCATCGTTTAAGGGGCCCTTCTGAAGAATGCTCAAACGGCCCTTAGCGCAGCGAGCCATCGTTTAGGGGGCGCTTCTGAGGAATACTCAAACGGCCCTTAGGGCCTATGAGGTGAGGGGGGGGCCCTTGTCCCCAGGTGTAAGCCTCAAGGGACCACCTGGCCAGGAGGCCCCTCAAGGGGGCCTCCCTACTTCCTAAAGAACAAAACCTTTTTGCAGGTTTGTTTGGGGCCCCTTGGGGTCGGTATGTACGTAGCGAGACGCGTTACTACACATTGCGTGTCTCCCTGTATGGCATTCCTCCTCTCTACGACTATAAACGCACTGCACGCATATTTACCCTGTACAATACGCCTCAAACCGCCGAATTTGGTTAAGGGGCCCAAAGACCTGAGGCCTGAGGCTCAAGGCCTGAGGTTGAGGCTTAGGCCTTGATGCCTGAAGCTCGCTTGTCTTCACCTGAAACGCTAAACCCTAGACCTCAGCAGCCAATGGAGGTTTAGGGTTTATAATTGCGCCAAGAAAGCGGGATTTGCGTTTAGTCTTCCTGCATCCACTACCAAGCGCTGTATTTATCTATAATATAATTCTATTTAACGCTTTCTTATTTCTAGATGTTCATCTTCGTGGAAAATAAACAAAAGGACCGTTCGGGGCAAATCCATACCTATGCCTAAAAGCATATTTGAGCAAAAACCTCAAAAATTAATAGAGAAATATATTTGTTTATTCATTTGTCGAAATATCCTCAGTATTCAAGAGGAGGCTTCTGCGTTGGCAGCAATCCAAACCTCTTTTTCAGAGACACCCGCTGAGCTGAGAACTTGTCGTCAGGAGAGAAGCGCGGAGGATGGGCTGAGAGGGTGGGGACCCCTGCGGGGGAGTGGCTCTGCAAACAAACTCTAAACCCTAGTCCAGGCTCTGGCTACGGGGAGAACAGACACAGGAGCCAGCAGCAACAAAACCCACCAAGCCCTTAAACACCAAATCTGAAAAGTTAGTTGCTAGACACTCAACCTGAAACCCTAAACCCTCGACCCGAATCCCCAAACCCTAAACCCTAGAACTTACGTCAAGGGTGTAAACCCTTTCTCCCTTCTCGTTCAAATAGAATCTGAGGAACATCTTCAAGTTGGAAAAGTCGGAAGCTCAAAACCCTAAACCCTATGGGGCAGCACCGTCAACGAGAAAGACGCCCGGGGTTCAACGTAGAATGAGCTGGTAATTTTAATGTTTGTATAGGAAACAACAGAATTTAAACCCTAAACCCTAAACCCTGGCTTCTCCCACTCTCGTTTCCTTCGCTGAGTTGTAGCGGACGATCCAGCCCCACAGGGGCCCCAAAACCCGAAACTCTAAACCCTAAACCCTACAGGACAGCAATACCATTTAAATTTACTGGGGTTTATTTTTAGATAAAGGTTTGAGAATCCAGGGTTTTTGTTGGATCCTAAACTCTAAACTTTAAGGTCTGTAGCGTTTGGGTGTGATAGTAACACAGCGATCTTTCCATACCTAAACCTTCAGTGGCAAACCCTAAACCCTAAACCCTAAACCCCGAATCCTAAATTTTAAACGAATGGCAGTTTTTGCTGCGGCTGCTGCAGCAGGGTCACCAAACATCTTCGACTCCAGGGAGGAATGTCTTGCATCGCCAGCCGCCGCCACCGCCGCAGCAGCAGCAGCAGCAGTAGCATCAGCAAGGGCTGCAGAAACGCAACACAAGGAGATAGCAGCAGCAACAAAGGAACGCAGCGATCTCTTGAAGATTTCTTCGGGAGCCAGCGGGGACCCCCAAAGGGGCCCCAACTAGCCCCGAGGGGGGAGACCTTCTTAAAAGACCATCCGGGGAGCCCCCTACCAGTTCTTTTATGGATCCCCCGGTCCCTCTTTCAGAGAGTCCCTCAGGGGTCTCCCTGGGGGCGTATTCGCTTGTGATTGATCTTACTGAAGTAGAGGAGGGCCATGTGCATCTCAGGGCCCCTACTGCAGGGGGCCCCCGTGCTGCAGAGGGGCGCCCTACTGCAGAAGGGCTCCCTACTGCAGATGGGCCATCTACTGCAGGAGGGCTTCCTAGAACAAAGGGGACCTCCAGAGGGAAGCCCGAGCCTCAGACCCTGCAAATCCGCACAAGAGTGCTGCCTTGGGAGCGGCCGCCAGCAGCAGCAAGGGCTGCTGCTGCTCCTGCTGTATCAAATGGACAACAAACATCAGCAGCAGCAGCAGCAGACCCAGTTGCTTTGGCATGCGCTGCAGCGGGGCTTCCTGTAGCAGCAGTTCGATCTCGTCCTCTGCCGACGCTGCGGCTGCTGCTGCCCCTGCGGATTTGCCTTGCTGCTGCTGGGGAGTACCTGCAGCATTTGCTGCTACCACAAGAGCTTAAGTGTATAAACACATTGGCAAAATTGCTGGGGCTTCCCTCTGCTGCTGCTGCTCTGAATGATGCAGCACGAGGGACGGCAGCAAGTGCAGCACACCCAGCAGCGGCAGAAACAGCAGCAGCACCAGTAGCAGCAGCAGAGATGCTAGAAGCAGCTGCTGCAGAAGTAAATCGGTCAGCAGCAGCAACAACAACGACAGCAGCAGCAACAAAACAAGAAGGGCCGCTAAACGAAGGGGCCCAGCTCCTGCTCTCACGTTTGCTGCTGCACTTGCTGCGTCTTAGCATCACCCCTGACCTTCCCCCTGCTGCCAGGCGGCGCGTCGTCAGCAACAGCAAAAGCAGTAGCAGTAGCAGCAGCAGCAGCTGGATTCGACTGCCCCCGCTACTTCGGGTGTCTAGGGAGGTGCCGCATGCAGCTGCAGCCTTGCGCGAGCTATTGAAGCGGGGGCTGCTAATTCTCTGGACGCGAGAAACCCAGCCACCCGCAGCAGCAGCAGCAGTAACTGCTGCTGCAGAATGTGGACATTGCGTTGTTGCCGTTGACGGCATTTGTGCATGCAGCTGGAGCACTTCGCTGCTGTGTCTCTCTGCTGCTGAGCTCAGAGTGCTGGCAACGGAGGCCCTGGGGGCCCTGGGGGCCCTTCGAGAAACGTGGGGCCCCCGCAACAAGCTGAAGACAAGGAAGGAGACTGTCTCCTTTCTGCAACAGCTCGCTGCGGGTCACAAACCTCACAGCAGCAGCAGCAGCAACCGGAGGTTGGACGAGTTCTTTGGCGGCCCTTCGCCCGGCACAAGGGCCCCTCTAGGGGGCCCGCAAGCTGGGGCCCCTGTACCTGCTGCTGTTGTCAGGGCGATACGGGCTCTTAGAGCAGGGGTAGTGGGGGCCTGCTGCTGCCTCGCGCAGCTGCAACAGCAGCAGCTACTGCTGCAGTCTCTGCGTGTTGTGTTTCTTGCTACACATGCAGCGCATGCAGCAGCCCTTGGACCCACAGCAGCAACAGTACCCGGCTACGTTGTTGCTTCTGCGGGCCAGCTGCTGCAGCAGATGCAGCAGCAGCAGCTGACGCATCAGCAGCAACCGCTACAGCAGCAGCAGCATGAGGAGGAGCTTTTTGCTCTTGCATGCGCTGCAATTCTGCCTGGAGTGCAGCGCGTCGCGCATCTTGTGGATCTACAGCTGCGACAGCTGCCGAGGCTTTTGTTGCAAGAGCAGCCGCAACGAGAGATGCAGTCGCTGCTGCAGGAGGAACAGCAACAACAACTGGAGCAGCAGTCGAAAAAAGAGGTGCAGCAGCAGCTGCAGGAGGAACAGCAGCAGCAACCGGAGCAGCAGCAGCAAGAGGAACATCAGCATCAACAAGAGGAGCAGCAGCAGCAACAGAAGCAGGAGCAACAAGAGAAACAGCAGCATCAGTCGGAGCAGCATCAGCAGCAGCAAGAGGAACAGCAGAAGCAGCAGCAGGCGGCAAGCGTAGAGCAGCAGGAGCCCCCAGCTGCCGCAGCAGCATCACAGCAGCAACTGCAGCACCAGCAGCAAGGTGGCAGCAATAGCAGCAGCACCAGCAGCAGTACGCCGGCATCTCAGCCGGTCTTAATGGGAAAAACAGCTGCGATTCGAGCAGCGGGAGACATCGCAGCAGCAGCAACAACAGCAGCAGGTACAACAGCAGTGACAGCAGATACAGAGATCTCGCATCTGCTACCAGTCTGGCGGTGCAGCTGCTGCAGCTGCATGCACCAGCGGGCTTGTGGTCCAGCAGGGGCAGCAGCAAGCAGGCAGCAGCTAGCAGCATTTGCTGCTGCGCTGCTGGCAGAGTTAAGGATGGCATTTGTTGCCCCTGAAGCAGCGAAACCAGCAGCAGCAGCAACAGCACCAGCTGCTGCAGCAGAGACAGAGGCGCTGCAGCTTGCTACTGCTGCTGAACAGCACATTCGCATTCACATCAAACAGAGGGAGGAGACACTCCGGCAGCAGCAGGCAGCAGCAGCAGCAGCAGGAAGAGGAGGAGACAGAACAGGCGTAAAGGCAGAGGAGGCAGTAGCCTGCAGCAGCTTCGGAAACACCGCAGCCTCCTCTAATTCTCCCGTGGAAGCAAGGGCGGCAACATCAGCAGCTATAGAAGTATATTTGCTGCGTTTCAGCGCGCCCTATGTATGGGCCTCGGTGTTGTGGCAGTCAGTGCAGCTGCTGGAGCAGCGCAAGCAGCACGCTGCTGCAGCGGAGAGGCTGCTGCTGCTGCTGCAGCTGCATGACTTATACTCCTTCCCTTCTCCAGCAGTAGCGCCTTCTAATGACGAGCAAAGCAGCGACAAAGGGGGACCGCGTCTGCAGCAGCAGCAGCAGCGAGTTGGGGTGTACAGACACCGCATCGGAAAGTGGTTTGGCCGGCTGACGGTGCTGCTGCAGCAGCACCTGCAGCAGCAACAGCGGGCGTTGCTAGAGGGAGTGCGTTGTCTTAGAGAGGGCGCAGCACTGAGAAAGGCGGAGAGACACGAAATAGCAAGGAGAATCATCAAAGCCGCAATATCTATACACCGCAAGGGAATAGCAACAAACTGGGAGCAGTTGCACCAGCAGGCGCTGGAGCAGCAGCAACAACAGGTCTCTATTAGTGCAGACAGCAGCGATTCAGATGTAACATTCCCAAAGACCACGCAAAAGACCCGAGGCATCAGCAGCAGCAGTGGGAGCGACAGCAGCAGCAGCAGCAGTGAGAGCGAAAGCAGCAGCAGCAGCAGCAGTGACAAAAATGGCCAAACGAAACAGGCCCTTCAAACAAGGGAAAGAAAGAGACCCCCTCGGCGTCGCCCTGCTCCCCGTAAACGCCGTCGAGGCGCCGATACACCTGCGCGTAGCAGCGGCAGCAGCCCCTTCGCGCAGCAGCAGCAGCAGCAGGAACAGCATGCGTTTCTTCAGCTGCTTCCTCCCGATGTGCACGACGTGTTGCTGCAAGAATATGAGGAGCACCAGCAGCTGCAAGAGCAATTGCCTTTGTGTGTTGTCTCAGCACGGCCTCTTGCTGCGGCTGCTGCAGCAGGAAGAAGCAGTTTGTTTGTGGGCTGGGATGGTTTGATGCTGCGCGTTGAGCAGCTTGCGCTGCAGCACTACTGCATGCAAGGGGGCTGGCGTGGGGCCCATGACGAGGGCACCTGCTTACGCTCCATCTTTCTAATCCTTACTGCAGCACAGCAGCAGCAGCAAAGCAAAGTTGGCCTGCTGCAGCAGCTGAAGGGAGAGCAGCGGCTTGCTGATGCTGCTGCTGCGAAAGAAGACGGGGGTCTTTCGATTGCGTTTCTTCCTTCTGTGAGACCCACAGGTCAGCCGCTGCTTCTGCCTGAGCAGCAGCAGGAGCAGCAGTTGATGCTGCAACAGTTGCAGCGTAGCAATCGCAGAGAAGTGCATGCTCTTGTAAATCATGCCGTTGCTGCTGTGTACGGACAGCCAATCCGTGGTGTCTGTTGGGTGTGGAGGACCCTTACTGATGGAGGGTATGTTATGGCAGATGAACAGCAGCAGCAACAACAGCAACAGCAGCGGGGGAGGATGAGGGACAGGAAAGTCGAGATGGAGGAAGACGAGCTGGAAAGAGACACGGAAGAAGAGATAGAAGGACTTTCAGCTGCAGCACCCTTACTGCAGCAGCAGCAGCTGCAGCAGCAGCATGAAGTAGCAGCAGCCTGTGGGGATTTCTATGGCCGCATTGCTGCAGCGATTGGGGGCCCTCCTCTTGCTGCCATTTTTTCACTTCTGTTTGAAGACTTCAAAAGTTGGGCCCCAGGCCTCCCCGATCTCATTCTATGGAGACCCAAACCGCAGGTGCAGCAGCAGCAGAAACGGGAACAGGAGCAGCAGCAGCAACAGAAACAGGAGCAGGAGTACCAGCAGCAAAGGCAACAGGAGCAGCAGCAGCAACAGAAACACGAGCAGCAGCAGGAACGGGAACAGGAGCAGCAGCGGCAGCAAGATGCTGGCGACGTTGCAGAGTGGGAAGTGATGTTTGCAGAAGTGAAGGGGCCTAGGGATGCTCTCTCGGACAAACAGAAGTAAGTACAAACCACAGAGGCGGAGACACAGGGGGACCCAAACAACCTCCTTGTGCCCTTCCTTTGGGGCTTGTGTGGGGTCTAGTCTATGCATGCGTAGTTAATATCAGCATGCAAACAGCCTGTCTCTGAAGAAAGCAAATGCGTGCATTTAAGTGCGTTTAGAGATATCGATAGATCCCCAGGTGTGTCTTTACAGGACTGTCTTTCTCTGGGTTTTCCGCTTCGATTTGCTCGTGAATATTGCAGGGCTCTCTCTGTAGCCTGTTAGTCTTTTTATGCATGTTTGCGTTTCCAAATACTTTGCGTCTGCTCTTTCAGGTGTTGGCTTATTCGCTTGTTAGCCGCGGGCATTTCCTGCCAGGTCTGCAGAGTAGCGGAGCCCGAGGTAGCTGAACGCATGGAGCAGCAGCAGCAGCAGCAGCAGAGGGAGAAGCAACGCCCAACGAAAATTACAAAACGGGGCAGCGCACTTCGCGGAATGCGCAGAGCAGGAGGGGCGGCAGCAACACACCACAAAGACAGAACTTCCGACGCAAAACAAGGTGCACGTACCTTTCAGAGAAATGATATTTGCGATGAGCCAGACGCGGCGGCCATCTCGCGTATTGAGAGAGGTCCTTGACGAAAACCTTCTAGAGGCCCACTTGAGGGAAGAGACGCGTAACCTTTTCGAGGATTTGTTTGTGGGAGTGAATTTATTCTGTATTATTCTTGCCCGCTCTTAAACAAATATAATATTGATTTAGATCTAGATATCTGCGTAGGTAGATAGATGCTTGTTGTTAATACTTGTTCTTTTACTCCTGTGCGTAAATATGCACGCAAGAGGTGAGGCGTGCTCACTGTCTTGTTTAGATTGGGCTCACTGACTCCAAGCTTCGTCCGTGGACGCTCCGTAACATCTACGATTCCCAGCCAAACCGGCACGCCACACCACCAACAGCACCGAGACACCAGCAGTTGCTGCCGCTCTCACCAGGCCACTATGGCCATCGACAACTTAACAGATACCTTAAAAATAATCTCCTAAAGAAGAATCTCAAAAATTCAAAGATACTGTCTTGTCCTGCATGCACTTAAGGCTTTGCTGGCTTGCCGGTCTATCCTCTCCAAAACAAGATTCAAGAGATACAAGAAGATTTAGAAGCGGCTTTGCAAGTCCTAGAAGAAGCGCACCAGACACGCAGGACTACAGTTCTCATGCCGCAACGAACTTTGCGCATGGAAAACCGACGTCGCGGGGTACCCAATGTAGTAAGGTTCCAAGTCCGTGTTAGTGAGGGCTGCGGCTATGTAATAATTCTGGACTATTTTGGCGTTGCCCGCTCTAAGCCGACACATTAGTATGTGCATTTTGGTCGTTTTCTTGGAGTTGTGAGTTTCAAACCTCGTTTAAGACAGAGGCTAGTCCGATTCGGTAGTTGTTGCGGAAGAGGGCTCGACTTGGAGCTTCCCAACCGTCTAAGAATCCCATACGGTGTGGTGTCCCTCTCTAGACTGGCGCAAGCGACCTGATCCCGCTGCAATTTTGAGGTTGCAACTGCAAGGTGTTCACTCCCTACGCTGTGAGCTGTTGCAGATCAGTGGGAGAGAGAAAGGATTGGTTTTAAGGTTGAAATCCCCTCGTAACGGCCTTGAAAAGAACTATTTCAGTAGAACTACCAGGTAAAAGCTTTAATTGTTCAATCTAGTCTATGCTTCTCGTCTAGTATGGAAATTCGGATTGGGACTGGGCTGCTGGTACCTTACTGCGATTCTACCTTAGCTCCGCACCCTGGGATACCTTAGCCTGAGAGGTAGAATCGGCTTCCTCGGTTTCCGCGTCACCTCTTCGAGAGATTTTGCGCGTTTGACGCTTGGTCTGGGAGGGAATGAGCGACCATGTCTAGCTACAGCTCACGTCACTGTGTAAATACAGGACCTTGGAACCCCTCAAACTTCGGGATAATCTGAGACATCATCGGGCCCCCCAAATGCCACTTATGCACAAGCACGCATTAACCGCATCCTGGCCTTTGACACAACCCACCGTACACAGCACTTGCGTCTCAAATTGCAGAGAAAAGCGCTTTACTAATGATTATTAAATATAAGCAATTTGATGCTAGTTTAAAAAACAAAACAGTCAAATGTCAAGGCAAATGAAGGCATCTAATTTTTCTAAGTGGAATGTTGGAAAGTCAGACCAGACCTGTTGTCTTTTGTATCGAAAAAGGAAAATTGTTCGAACAAAGGCACTGTTGGTGCCCAGTGCGAATAAGCTATTGTTGCACTCATAAACGATATCCGCATACGGCTCTACCCGCAGTCGCGGAATGGACAAAACGAAACGCCAAACTATTCAAACAATAATATTACTTTCTTATGAATGGAAGCGCTGGTACCTGGGTAATCATAGGAAAAAACTTTATTTTTTGATTCTTTGATATATAATTTATTTTTTTCTTGTTTGTGCGATAATTATATCATATTCTTTACCGGTTGTTGGGTGCCTTCTGTGGGAAACAAAGCTCACTCTCAACCGTAGCCCATGTGCACGACGTGATGTCCATTGTAGTATGGTGATCGCGGCAAGAAACATAGCAACCGGCTTGAGACTTAACCAGCTAGTGCCGTTTTATGTCTATTAACATCCGCAGCAAAAAATGTATGCATTCCTCTCTGGACCAGTGTCCCCCCAGTTTACGACAGAGCCCATTGCTCATCGCTTCAATTAAACAGAAAAACGGCTTTTAAACTTGTGTCGTGAAACCGAAGTGCTACTGTAGCAAAATAAAGCCTACAAAACCTTCTGCCTTAAACACCGAGAGTCCGCAACTAAGACACACGACAAGATTGAATGGGGTTTGTTTTAGGTCTCTGCAACTTTCCCTAATATCCTTTCTGCCAAAGCAAGCGGCAGAAGCGATGCGTCATGCTATGCTGTGTGGGGTACCAAGCTGCGGTAAACCCCGCAATATACGACACGAGAAAACAAAACAAGAACGAGGAAGATGGCGCTAAAAAGCCCGGTCGCGTTCCCTAAACACTGCAGACACAGGATACAGCAAAACCGCGCCAAACACTTATTGCACAGACAAATATCGTTACTATATATACGGATCTGTTGAAACACTAGAGGGACACACAGGTATGCACTGATTTATCAAATAAGCAATTTTACACACAAGCACCTACGCGGCTCTATTGAGTTAACGGTACAACACCTACCTCGTGGGTCTCCTCCCTGTGCCGCAAATGTCATTTCTTGCTTGCTTGCAGGGAAAAGTTCGATATACCTCCTGTCTATTCTGGCCCCATTTCTTGTCTGCAGGGCCCTCCAAGTCTCATTAACGTCAGAGAACTGAACATAAGCTTCGCCGGAGGGACGGCCGTCTATAGGGATGGTGGAGGGAAGGATGGCTGTCATGTGGAACCCTTGGAAGAATTGCTGGAATACACACAGTAATTAACAGACATATATTACTGGCAATACACAAATGCATATATTTATCTATACATGCACACATATACATGTGATACTCGACCAGCCAGTTAACTCTCACCACAATGTGTTGTTCATTAGCATTGAATGGCATTCCTCTCAATCTCAAAACAGTATAATTCCAACCCGCAGGAGGGGGGCCCACATCTTGCACAGGTGAGGTCTGCGCAACTTGCGGTGACGGGGTATAGGCGGGTTGGTGCTGGGCCCCACCGTACCCTCCTCCATACAAGTCGTGGCTAGGGGCCCCATAACCTCCGTAACCCCCCTGCGAGGGACCTCCCATGCCACTCATACTACCGTAGCTCTGGGCGGCCCCCATACTACCACCCATACCCGCGTAACCCTGGGGACCGGCTGCGTACCCTCCGCTGTAGGGTCCAGCAGCGTCACCCATCATGCGAGCCTGCAAAAGCACAACAACTCAAACGCAAAAAAGAATAGAGGTGGCCAAAATACGAAAGGGGACAACCACGAAAAAGCTTTTAGCGATTGGGTTGGGGCTTACTTGGCGAGGGGCGCGCATGGCTCCTCCCATTCCCATATCAGGTGGCATCATCCTCCCAGGTCTCTTTGCTCTGGACATCTCCTCGCGAGTCGAGGGGTAAACCTACACAAAACAAAAATAACACTCAATAAACCATAGAAACCGCACATGAAGCGGTATCAACTCCTCCGTGAAGGAGAGCAAGGCGCTTTTGAGCGGGGTTTGGAGCTCAGGTAAGGACAGAAAAGAGAGGAGGTGGTAGTAGCAAGTTCAGGGTTTAGTGGACAGTCCAGAACGTTTGTATCAGCCAACCTAAACCTTAAACTCGTACCTCAACAAACCGCCTCCCCAGGTATTTCCTGTGCAGCTTTTCCTTTGCTGCATCTGCAGTGGCAGAGTCCGTGAGTTCGACATACGCGATGCCGTTCATTCTACCATCAAGAGCCACCCCCATCACCACTGATTCAAGGCTTATATCAAATCCGTGCTCTAACGAAACACAAAACACATCATATCCTCTACAGCCTAAACTCTAGACACCCTAACCCTTAATGAGGGTCAAGAAACACATCATAACCTCTGAATCCTAAACGCTAGACATCCTAACCCTTAATAAAGGTTTAAAATCTATACGGGGAGACGCACCCTGAAAAAAATTGACAATATCTCGCTCAGTGCACGACCAGGGCAACCCACGTAGCTTCAGCACTGTCTGTAGCAAAACATACCAAACCACGCTCACACTTCTTATGTCTTTCTTCCAATTTGTTTATGCGCAGATGCAATAAACAAACCTTCCCACAGCGAAGCGTAAAAAGGATGTTTGTTCCCTCACCAGGTTCAAGCCTTTGACATCGGCGTCCCGGCCATCTCTAGTCTCTGAGCTCATCACAGCCATTCTGCGCTGCATGGCTCTTTCGAAATCTTCACCGCTAGCGCGGAATACCTAAACAACACAACACCATACACAAACGGCAAGTCAAGCAGAGAGAGGCGACACAAAAGAAAGCAAAAACAGTGAGGCCGAGTTGCGACTGACATAACGCTGAGTTGGCAAAGGATGCACTATATTGTGCACCTTGTAGTATGCTCCATTCATAATCATGAAGTATTTATCAACAAGAGAGAAAATCGAAAAAATGGTTTTCTCACTTCTATCCATCGCTGGCCCATCATCCGGCCATGAAGAGTCCTAACCGCCAAATCCCGAGTTTCAGTTGTCGGAATGTTTACATACGCCTCACCGGTGACGCGCTTCTGCGGAAAGAAAAGAAGCCGCAAAAAGCAATGCGCGCACACTAGGGTTTATGACGAAGTACAGCAGCGGGAAAACAGGACATAACAGTTGCAAAGTCAATTCAATATCCATTTCAGTTGTTCAGGCGAGAATGATACAGATACACAGAAAAATGCACCTTTAAGATACCCTCGCAACGATGGGAAATAACGGAATGAATACCAAACGCCTCTTTAAAAGTATTTTGTTTGCTCACATCAAGGCCAACGCAAACACAGACATCAGATGTTGCGATACTCGCAACTGGCTTGAGGAAGTGGACGATGGCATCTTCATTGACATCCCATGGAAGACCCCTAAGGCGAAGATGCGTCCCAACTGTAAGAGCGCCATTTGCTGCTCCTTCTGCGACGTGGTTGGGCGCCGTAGCAGCGGGTGCGTCTTCTATTGTAGTGGCGTGCTCCTTGAGCAGCACCAGGCCCTTCGAGAGCAGCAGAGACAAAATGCCACACATGCACCGACACGCCGCCAGTCCCTCGTCCCGCCCTTCTGGTGCTGCAAGGTGCAGCGTGCCCGCAGCCGTGCCCAAGCTTCTCAAGTCATTCCCATTAACTGCAAACAAGAACACCGAAGAACCCACAGAACCCAAAGCTACCCGGAAAAAAGCCCCCCCCCGCCTTGCAACTGAAGATGTATCCAGCACGGTAGCTTCCATAAGGAAATCCGGCGGGAAAATGATCGTCTTCAGCCTCTGTCCAGCGAAATCCCCTAGCTGCTCCATAGATGCAACCGGCATGACGACGAAGGAATGAGGTAGAAGAAACAAAACTTCTGCTTAACGGATAGAACACCTCTGGGCATATCAATCCAATAATTAGTGCCATCAAGTGACACATGAACATAGCCCGGTACTCCTAAAATTTATCACCTATAAATTCTCCACAATGCAGAGTTATGTGCAGAAACACGGCCTTCCTCCATCATACACGCGAAAACATACTCTTGCCGAGCGTCCTCTCAAATTCTGCTGATCAATTTCTCTCAAATCCTCATTCCCCGCCCAAAAAAGTAGCTGCTGTGGTTAATGCAATTGATTTTTCTCATACGTGATCACGAATATCGACCAGCCGTGGCATTGAACCATGGACGCAGCGCAACCACTGGAACAGCCATTACTGCTATGCATCTTGAAAAATACTCTAACGGCACCGAAAACGCATACATGAAAGCTCATTAACATTCAATAGGCTGGCATTAGGCCGTCAAAAGATTCGCGTACACCACACCGCGTCCATTCTACATCGACAACGCCACTGAGAGTATGAAATATTCACAATATTAATGTGAAATTTCTGCAACTGTAAATTTCAGTTCCAATTCCAGAGGCGAAAGGATGGGGGGAAAAGATGAATTTATGCCTCAAGCTGGCAGCCACCGTTTCCTCCAACGATGTCGGCTTGAAGTGCAATCTCCACGCAGAAGGTTCTTCTTCCGGGCAAAACGAAAGAAACGATGTTTTTGCCACATGTACACCATTCCACAGCGAAACCCCATTTCCGTGGGAACACTGTCTTCTTCCCATATATAGCCCGCCGCATCTAAAAAAACATGCAGCTATTAACATGTGCCTTCGACCTACGGTGCATAAATTGTCCCAAAATTTGCTTCAAGTCCACGAAGTGCGCGTAGTGTGTGAATAACGTGACGTGACGGCCAGCAGCGCAAGCACGGAAATCTTTCAACTTCTCCTGGCCAAACGCACACAAAAGCGTCGGTTTTCTCGTCTCCTGGCACTTTTGAAAAATTGCCGAATCGAACTTGTGAACGGCGTCCGCCAGAGTTGCTATGGAACAGACACAAAATCCACAGATACATGTAATTTTTGTCTACGGATCACTGGCTCATTGGCGCTTGCCGCAGTTGAAAGAAAACCAGAACCAAAAGGTAAAAGAATGCATCAAAACCAAATGCAGCAAAAATGTGGCCCAAGGCACCAACTACGCGAGATATCGAAACTTTGGAAGGCCATTGTAAAGACTAGACCATACGACTTTTCCTGTTTGGGCAATAATCGACCAAGCATGGGGTAAACTTACAAGCAACAGAGAGTTCCTCTTGCGTCACGCCAAGCTTGGTGAGGGTCTCGGAGGGGGCGAGCAGCTGCTCAGGACGAACTAGAACAGCTGTTTCTTCAGCAACTTGACTCGTCTCTACGTCATACACTGTCCAGGCAATCCTGGAAACAACAGACTGAAACCTTAAACCATAAGCCACATGCTGACAACCAGATGCACCTCATGTAGAAGGGTTTACACTTCTGCATGCACACTATTTTCCAACGAATTCTGTGAAAGTCACAGGCTCACTCGACAACTTCCGTGATGTTCCCCGCCTTCACAAATGTAAAGTCTATGAAAAACAGAATGGAGAAAGCATGAACTTGGGCATCACCAGTAGCTGGTCCAGAAATTTGAGCCGCAGCAGCATCTCCTGCTGTTGCTGCTGCTACTGCAGTCCCATCACAGCCGTTAGGTGCGAACACAGGGACTCCATCCTCCTCCCCAACAGTGTAGACGCCGCTTGCTTCTTCTGCTGCCATTCTGTCCACCTAAGGGTTTACTACTTTAGCCGTGAACCCGATTGATACAGGCAACCAAGAGAAGTCTTCTCGCTCCTTACGAGCCGGCAGGTCCAACCCAGCAGACAAGCGTCTGCTGCACGCATGACACACCAACAATAACATACGGCCACAATTGTGCTCCTGTTGCTCTTTCTCCTAGTCTCACAGAAAAAAGACACCAATGCCCTCCAGTCTAAAAATCTTTGGTCGCTTCACCATAAACCCTCAACTCTAATTGAGGAGGGGGATGTGGGAACGTCCCGCCCAACTAATCGCTGCTGAGCCACCTAGTCGAGGGGCCCTTCCTCTGTGTCCGTTCAGCGCAATAACGATCTTCCTCTAAAGCTCTCACGGCCCCCAATAACAAGAAAGTGAGCGTACATGAAGAAATAAGCACAGGTAGTCGGAATCATTCAGCAACTGTTCTATAACAGCCCCGGTTCTGAGTGGGGGCCCTTAGGCGGAAAGCAAACGCACGGCGAGTCAAACAAAGACGAATATGCAAAAGAAAAATGAACAAAAATAAAAACAAATCTTTCGACGCAGTCCAGGTAGAGGATTTGTTATCCGTAAGTAGAAGGGGGCGGGCCTCAGCAGTGGGGGCACAGTTGGCTCGCGGGATTGAGATAGAAGTATCTTACCAGCCGTTCAAGCCAAGTCGATGATTAATATAGAGTTATTTATTTGTCTTTAGTTTTCCAAATACGATGAGCAAGAAAAGA
This sequence comes from Eimeria falciformis, assembly GCA_002271815.1. Taxonomy (NCBI): domain Eukaryota; phylum Apicomplexa; class Conoidasida; order Eucoccidiorida; family Eimeriidae; genus Eimeria; species Eimeria falciformis. The sequence goes on from NPHX01000323.1 coordinate 492,810, forward strand.
GAAAGAGCGATGCAGCAGCACCTCATCCCTGCTGCTGCTGAGCGCCTTACCAGCAGCTATGGTGTTGGCCCCTGCCCTCATACCCAACAGACCAGTGTTGTTACTGCCTCTGCTGCTTGTTTTTTATTAGTAATATTATAGGATTGCACTAGAAGACATGGTAGTCGGAAGTAGAGAAGTAACGCCACCCTTGTTTCCAACTCCCACACAAGACAAATGTGACGGTCGTATTTTTTCCTCTGCTTTCAGGTGAAAGTAGTAACCCGAAACAATGACTTTACAGTAATTAGTCCTCAAAAAAAGCTTTTCATTTAGACCGCCTCTTTAAGCCCGTGCGGACCTGAGCACAATCAAGGAGCAAGAGGATAGACCTGCAGTGCAGCTAGCATGTACCTTGGTCACGCGTGCATCCTAACACAGAATCCAAGGAGCTAGTCTACTGCTTCTCACAGGCACAAGCGTACTCACTCCATTTCATAGATAACTTAGGGCTTCGATTATTAGCTATAGTAAACAAACAATGTAATACCCAACACATAACAGTAACATTCGCAACCAAAGCCCTTAATGTATGCAGGAGTATTTCCTGCCACAGAAAATAACTGCTATTCGGCATTGGGTGGCTAATCATTCTCCTGTCTTGTTGATGGGAATAGTGCTGAGGTTGTCATACTGTCAGCTGCAGCGAAAGGAACAGAGCGCAGGCCTGTAACGAGTAAGAGTGCTGAGATGTCCCTAAGTTGACGTACAGTGTCCCTTCTACTTCACCATCACCAATCACTGCCATCGATTGTTGAGGCATTTTGTTGTTGCTCCTGCTTCTGGAGGGCAGACAGGCTAGGGACGCACTAGGGCGGCGACAGGGTGGTTTCGCCGTAGCTGCGTTTTCAGCTCCGTGCAAACATCAAAGCCGAGTGAAGACAGACTGTTTGCAACATTCTTGTTTGAAGAGTAGGATCTCTATGCTTTGGCTTGAGGAGTACCATGTGGAATATATTTTGTAAATTCAGACCAGGCCAGTTTGTGTGAGGCTGACCTTGGCGTGCAAATATCATAAAGTCCAATATAAAGTTCGGTAAACTTGTTGCACCGTTCTGCTTGAAGATTAGTCGTTGAAAGCCACATTTTGTCGCCCACTGTGAATGACACACATTTCGCTGTTTAACATTCGCTAGTTTTTGCTGTTGCTGTTGGGTTTGTACAATGTGCTGAAATGCGCCGGCAATCCACACCCCAAAACCCTTAGTCATAGTAGGTGGCTTGTAGTGGGAAACTCAATCACAATTCTTTACTGTCAGGGGATGTTCCTCAATCACCCCTTAAAATGGGGAGAGTAACCTCAATCGTTCTGCTTAAGAGCTTTGGGGGAGGCACTAGGACCTGGCCAACCAGCACAGCAGAGGTCTAGGCCCTCTATGCAGAGACTCTGAAACCCCCGTCACAAAATCTTTTCGGCTAGTCCCAGCCCTAGACAAGTCCTAAAGTAAAGCCGCAAGTACTTCTCAAGCTCCTAAAAGGACAGACAATCTCCCCAATTTGTACATAGGCCTAAAAGATTGTCAGCTTAAGTGTTTCAGGCCAGCAATAATAATAGGGAATGTTAATGCTCTCAATTCGCCGTTAAAAGAAAAGGTGATGCTCTTCCCCAGCAACGTCGTCAGCCCAGATCATGGCCATAACAGGAAACCAGGACTGGAGTGCAACAAGCCCGCATTTTGAAGCAATCGTGCTGCCCCACCAGACGCTCTATGCCGCGGATGTTTGTACTACACTTCTTGCATAGCAAGTGGTAGCCAGAGACAACCGGGAAGGGTGCAGCATTTACAGATTGCTGAGGGCTGCTCATATCCCTTACACCTTAGAGCCTATCTCATTTGTCCACTCTCTACACACTTTATGTAAGATTGGTTAAGGTAGCGCAGTTCAGCCGTACGTAGTTGCATGCTGCTCAGTGGGGGAGGCGCTTCTTAACACTCCGTTCACACCCACGGCCAAATGCCTAAGCCTAGACTTCAGGATGATACTTTTGGCAGGGAAAGGTATGTAGGAAGATCTGTAAACCGAAAAGCATTATCGTTCATTTGCCGCCCCATGATGTATTCTATTTAAGTGGGGCTTCCAACCATGCGAAACGGCTCCTGGATAAAGCGAAAGCTGGACGTGGCAGAATGTTAACGTGCGCGTCCGTTATTGCAGTCCTTGTCTACTTGCTATGATGTATAATTGTCTTTATTAATGCTCTAAGTTGTCCCCAAGTAAAAGGGATAAGCCCATGCTGATGAGGAACAGCAGCAGGGCCTTCAGTTTAAGAGGTCGGATGGGTGCCTGTGGTGCACGCTAGCTCCACCTTTGCCAATACTACCTCGCCGCTTTGCTGCTCTCATGTCGATATGGCTTCAGATAGGCATATGCCTTGAGGGGAGGACCGATGTTTTCTAGGTCTTATGGACGTGTTCAGTCCTTATAGTCTCCAGGAAAAGGGGTCAGCACAAGTCTTACAGAGGGCATGACGCTTACTAAACTTTTAACGCGCCATTAAGACAACCAAAGAACAAAGACCGTTAATAATGTTTCCATGCTAATAAGGGAAAGAGAAGGGGCAGAAACCGCGGCGCTCATTAAAACCACAGTTACTCTTGAGACAGCCCACCACACCCCTCCATTGTGTGTGATATTCTTTAAAAAAATATATTTGGTCTAGCTACCTCGCCAGCTACTGCTTCGTCTCACCCCTCGGAGAAGATGCAAGCCAAGCAACAAAGGCATCAAAGCCCCGTAACGGCCCTCCCTGTCTGTCACAGCTCGAGCGAAACCCAGATGGCTTGAGGTTTGCCCCTTTCTAAAGCCTTGCCTGGAGATTTCGTATACGTTTTTTGGGTTGCACCCAGAAGAGATCATATGCTAACTAGCTAGCATATTATTTCTCCTAGATGCAGGGGGCTTGCCAAAAATAGTAGTTCGAAGTAGCTGTGCTTTTGAACATAAGCATCATGTCTCCCTATTATTCTTCAGCTTTTCAACAGTAGTAGCTTGCTGTTCCTGGTACTGCTGCTTGCAAGACGCCGTCTAGAGTTCTTATGCTTCCTCCATCTGGCTCTCCTCTTGGGCCTCATCCTCCTGCGCACATGTAAAAAGCAAAGGCACAATGCCATGGCTAACTAGCTATCCAAGATATAACATCTTAAACTGGTACAGTACCAAGTAGCTTTCTCAGCTCACCTCCATTGTCGCTGCGGTTGTCTCCCCACAACGGCGTTTCTTCTCCAGCTGAGACACAAGGGGCCAGACAGTCACAGATAGAAAAATGATTCCCCCTCCCCTCGAAAGCACTGTTCATCAGGCAGCAGCAATGAAAGGAACTGCAGCAACAAGAAGAGCAACGGCAGCAGCAGCAGCAATAACCTTTCTTTGCTTCTGCCTGAGCACCACGTGCTCCATCCGGTCCTGCGCGCGAAAACACACAAAGACAAACCCTAACTCATTAAATAGACCCTAATCGTTGGCCAACAACCCCCACTCCAAACTTTACCAATAAAATTCTGAACCCTAGATCCTAAAACCGCATAGTCACCTACCTCTGCCTCGCTGCGTTGCTGGTCTTTCTGTCTTTTGGTGGCGATAACGTCCCCAAACATCAGACGCTGCAGCCGCAGGAGCAAGTAACAGAAGCAGCAACAAGAAGATAGCGCAAGAGAAGCAAAAGCAGTAACAAATAAGATGCGGAGCGAGACGAGGGGCATAGAGGAAACTGATCAGCCTCTGCTTCTCAGAAGGCACTATGCAAATCATTAAACTCATGCAGATATACATATTCATTCATATATATATATATATATATATAT
>NPHX01000323.1:496814-548268 GCA_002271815.1 Eimeria falciformis
ATATATATATATATATATATAAACTAGCCAATATATCGATAGATAGTAAATATATACCCACCACCTCTCTATGGATCGACTTTCGTGCTTCTTCAGCTGCTGCTGTTGCTGTTTCTGGTGCTGCAGCGGTTCCTGCTGCTTCTGTTGATGCTGCCACAGGAGCTCCAAGGTAAGCCAACTGCCTATCTACAAGCTCCTGCTGCAGTGCAGCGAACTCCGCCCCGGCATCACTTGCCACACTGACTAGACGGACACCGCCCTGCAACGGCAGCAGGAACAGCAGCCGCGGCAAAACCCCACATGCACTGGTAGCAGCTCAAGGCCCATGCCTACGCAACCAGAAAACAGGAAAGGTGACAGCCAAAAACGGCGATGGACACAGACAGCGACAGAGACACAGCGGGAGGCGCACTGTCACAAAGAGGCGGAGACAAGAACACAAGGGACAACAGAAAGAGGCACATAGGAAGAAGGCAAGAGAGAGAGACTCTCCCTCACCGCATCTCTGAACCCCGATGGCAGCGAGTAATAAGGGATTTTCCCCTCTTGCCACTCCTGCAAGAATACTTTAGCAGTTGCAGTTAAATCGGCAACTCCCCCTTTCTTCAGCTTTCCTCTTCGCGCCGCGATGCCTTGCAAAGCCTCCCTCGGCGTCGAGAAGGAGGGAAGCTGGTAGAGACGCTGGAGTGTATGTACACAAGACACAGCTATAAGAGCCTCGGCAACCGCCTCGGGGTTGGGGATCTGAGGCACTGGTAACAACGACTGCAGCAGCAGAGAAGACGACGTTGCCCAAGGCTTGTGCTTCTGCTGCTCCTGCTGCTGCTGCTGAAGGGAGACGAGGGAGTTTGGATGGGGTAAGATTTGAGCGGTGTCTTCTTCCTTTGCAGGGGGGGAAAAGAGGACGCCTGGGGAGTCTATGAGTTGCGTCTTGGAGTCCAGCTTTACATATTTAAGAACCTTCGTGCTGCCAGGCAGCGCAGCAACTGCAGCAGACGTGACGCTCCGCGTCAAGGCGTTGATCACGGAGCTTTTGCCCACGTTCGGATACCCTACAACCCCTACTGTTAAGAAACTCTTGCTGCTTCTGCTGCTGCTGCTGCTACCGCTGATGCTGCTGCTGCTACTGCTGCTGCTGCTGGCATCATCTCTTTCAACTACCATCGCCTCTCCTGTTGTTGCTCCTGCTGCTGCTGCTGCGTCGCCGCAGCGGGAGGGTTTTGCTGCTGCGTGGCCTATAGACGAAAGAAGCCGCAAAAGCGGCTGCACGCCCAATGCATGGGAGCTGCTCCTGCGTGCAAACCCTAAACCCTAAACCCTAAACCCTAACGATGGGCTCCTCCCTGTCGCCGTAAATATCATGTGCCTCCTGTTCCCAAGAAAGCCCCCTAGGGTTTAGGGTTTAGAGCATACGGGCTGGGGCATACCTTTTGAGCCTATCTGCAGCATGAAGAGGTTCAACTTTCGACCATCTTCCGGTGCGCTTGCCGCTGCTGCTGCTGCTGCACTTAAAGGCTAAGACAGGAGACACGGAGCTGCGCCGCAGATGCTGCAGCCAAGAAGCAACAGCAGCAGCAGGCACCAGGTCAATCTTGTTCAGAAGCAAAATAACCTTCTTTCCCTCCCTGAGAAGCCACAAGTATCCATAAACCCCAAACCCTAAACTCTAAACCCTAACTATAAACCCTAAACCTTAAGCCCTAAGCCCTAAACCCTAACCATAAACTCCAAATCCTAAACTCTATACCCTAATTGAGTAAACGCTAACTTCCCAACTAAACTTCCCTTATTTTCTTTCTAAGAAACGCACTTCGAGCGGCTACAACTGTACTAACAGCAGCTGTATTGCTGCTGTCGCTGCCATTTGCTCTGCGCTATTCAAGTAGCAGTAACAGCAGAATTTGTGCTGCTGCTTCCGCCCTAAACCGCGACCCTATACACCTAAGCTTACCTGAGGGCCCATCTTTCTAAACCTGCACAGCGGTACGCAAGGGGGAGCCGAGCATCAAGCACATGAATAATAACATCTGCTGCTGCCAGCAATTGCCGTAGCTGCTGCTGCTGCTGCCGCTGCAGCGCAGCAACGTGGTGCTGCGTGCTGCTCGAGACAGAAAGAGAGGCGGCGATAGACTGAAGAGCCAAATCCGCTTCTGTAAAGAAACATGCAGTACGCTCTGAACCACAAACCCTAAACCCCAAACCCTGAGCCCTGAGGGGGCAGGGTACAGCTTGTCACACACGTCGGGGCAATTCAAGATTTCTATAATGACGTGATTTATGCAGAATCTCCTAGCGAACTCCCCTGTGTGAAGGTTGCTTTGGAGCAACCCGTAGGGGCCCCTTACAAACCCCTTAGTGGCTCCTTACAAACCCCTTAGGGACTCCTTACGAACTACTTAGGGGCCCCATACAAAGTCCCTAGGGGCCCCGTACAAACTCTTAAAAGAGGGGAGAGAGTCCTCTCTTATCTCCTCTTGGAAGCAAAAAGTAGACCCACCCGTTGGGCCGTCTGACTCTGCCGCTTCAAACGCCCTTGCTGCTGCTGCTGCTTTATCTACGACTTTTTGCAAAGCCGCAACATCTGCCTTGACGTCTTGTTTCAGTGGGTCTGCTGCTGCCTCAATGGACTGCTGCTGCTGCAGCTGCTGCTGCCGCTTCTCTTCCCTTTCCCGCTGTAGCTTCTCCTCTCTCTCTTTCTTACGAGACAACATAGTCGCTAAGACGGCACCTTTAAAGGGGTAGGAATTGGGAATTCCCATGTCTTTTCTGATTTCTTACAAATGCGTTCGCACGAATAAGCAAGGACACACCTACAGCCTGCCATGCTGTTAAGCAGCAGAAACAGCGCATGCAGCAGCTAAAGGGATGCTAAAGACGTTGCTAACGCTGCAGCAAAAACCGCTATAACAACACGCAGCAGCAGTAGCTGTGTGCCTCTCACTTCTTCGGACTGGGCCTCCTTTTGCTTTGGCCTCCTTTCGCATCTTTCGCCGGTGCTCTCGCACTTTCTTTTGAATCTGAAGAAACGCAAGACTTTAGGGCTTAGGGTTTCACGGCTTATAGTTTGAAAATTGGGGTTTAGGGTTTAGGGTTTTGCCGAAATGATTACGGATTTTGGTTTCCTGCTTACGCTGTACTTCTTGGACAGCTTCTGGCGCTTCGATTGCTCTGAATATCCACACAGAAACAAAACCCTAATCTCTAAACCCTATGCCCTAAACCCGCGGCAAAAATAGATTTTGATGAGGCGGTTACGCTTCCTCAAGACGAAGGGAAGGAATTTTATATTTTGGGTTTAGGGTCAGTCGGACTTTTGGCCTTCGCCATCTTCTTCGACGGAAAAACGCGTAGGCAAGATCCTGAGGAAGAGACAGGAAAGACGGATATCTCCCTTGAGAACACACAAGAGAAATAACCCTAAAGTGTAAACTCCAAAACCTGATTTTTTAGCCTCAAACCCTAGATAACCTTCAGAGGGCCCCTCCGCCCCACACAGGTTGCTGGCTGGAGCTGGGACCCTGCCAAGCAGATAAGGGTTTAGGGTTTCTATGAAAACAATGCATAAATATATATATGCTTATATGTTTAGGATACTGGAGTTTCTTGCTGCTGGTTGTGATGCTGCTGCTGCCTGTGCTGCAAAGGAAAGGCATGAAAAGCAGTGAGCGTCCTTTGAGTTATAAAAATAGTGCTGTTAAAGGCATAGACTGATGACAAAAGTGTTTCTGTACGTTTCCTGCTTCTAACCCAGCAACCCTTCCGTGCGCTAAAGAGTTTCGGGCGTTTCTAGACAGTACCAGAGCATTCTCCTCCATTCCCAGTTGCAAGTTGTCCTGTCCTCACCGTTGAGGGTATATAGCTTGGAAGCCGCCCTGCTTCTCGCCCTGTAGCAAAGAAGAGCTATTAGTCTCCGGTACTAGGGCGCTGTCTGTCTCTGTAGGATAGTGTCTGTCTATGTAGGGCTGTTTCCGTTTTCGTAGGATGCTGTCTGTCTATGTAGGACGCTGTCCCTCTCTCTGTAAAATGTTGCCTTTGTCTCTGTACTCGCTGCCTGTTTCGTCGTTAAGCCGGGACCCCCGCCCATCTTGATCAGCATGTGTGCCTGTCTTCTCTCCGTGTGTCACTCTCTGGTGTCCTCCGTTTACGCCTGTGCCTTTCTGTCTACACGTGCGCCACGAATTAACGCTAAGACGATGGATGGATGCAGGCTGCTCTGCACGATGAAGGAAGAAGCTGAGTGTCTCTACAGACATTATTCTTAGAAGCAACAACAAGATGCTTTGCGCAGCATTGCAGCAGCCAGAGACCCATAGGGGGAATTCTGTTAGTTGCACTTCAGCAGAACCCGATACTGCTGCTTACTGCTGCTGTTGCTTCCGCTGCTGCTAAGGGTGTTTAGAGCTGCTCGCTAGTTTGATTATGAATAGCGTGCTGCTGCAGAATGTCCTGCAGCATGGCCTCAGCCTTCCCTCTGTGCAACACGATTTGCAGCTTCTCCTCCAAGACAAAAGTAACAAAGTCGCTTTGCTGCTGCTGTCCTTGTTGTTGGTGATGGCAATGCTGCTGAGGTGTCTTTATTCCCAGAAGCTCAGCAAGATGCCGCATGTTTCTTGCCTTCACTCCATCAACTGACGACAGGAGACAGTTGCGGCAGCTGTAACCACTGGTCAGGTCCGATGCCAGAATCTGCAGCATCAGGATGAAGCGCATGCAGCAGATAAGGGATCAGCAGCAACAGCGCTGCAGGAGCATCAGGGGTGAGCATCAGCAACAGCAACAGCAGGAAGAAAAGAAAAGTGTGGAAACAGCTGTCTCCTATGACGGCATGGCCGCCTGTGCCAAAGAGCCTCAAAAGTCTGACCTGTGTCAATACAATCGGTTCTTCTCCCTCCACAGAGGCAAACACCTCGGACAGCGGACGCAGCAAGGAGCTCGGGGCGCGCTCGTGAAACTTAGGCCCAAACTCATCCTGTAAGGAGACAACTCACACCCACAGCAATATAGTGGAAGCGATGGAGAGAAAATGGAGACAGACGGGTAGAAACCTAGAAGAGAACGCGAGCGGGGAAGGGGAAGGCATGTCCCGCTAGGAGACAGAAGGAAGAGGCACAGAGACGGAGACGGAGAGAGGCTCAACGCCACAGAGGAATCGAGACAGACAGACAGGCTTTGCAAATCTACTTGCCTTTAGGTATTCGAGGCTGAGTGGGCAAAAGACTAGTCCTCCATAGACAAGGTAGCGTGCCTTCATCCCCCACTGATGCTTAGGAATAAGCGAACGCTCCGCTTCAAGCGGAACCTGAGACGCAACCAAACAGGGTTTAGGGTTTGAACTACAGTCACCCATCAGCAGGGCCGCACAACAGAAGGAAAAGAGCGTCTCTAGTTTGACAGCTGGGGGCGGCACATGAATCCTTGGGCATGAGTAGGGGTTTAGGGCTTACCACAACATTCTGTATGTTTCTGTCCCTTAGAACAGTCACAGCCAATGTGTCTCCCATGAACTTGCCGGATATAACGTGGGATACGCCGACCCGCTCCATGTCTCTGCACACAACCCTAAACCCCTAACGCACTGTCTGTGACATGGCGAGAAACAGACAGAGTGCGAGCCAGGCAGAGAGCAAGACAGCACACGAGCAACAGTGAGCAACTGACAGAGACGCAAAACCACAACCACACGGAAAAAGAGACACCCGAAAGCACAGCAAAACGCGAAACGAAATGGCGGAGGAGGGCGAGATTGAGATGGAGGGAGATATAGAAGAGGCACATGAGTAAGAAAGTAAAAAGAATACGACAGACAGACAGTGGCAGAAAGAGACCGGAAGACACACGAACGGAAAGAGAGATAAACACAGGAAGAGACAGAGCAGAGAAAAGCAGAAGAGGGTAGGGAAAGGCAGTGGCAACAGGAGAGAGGCCCTGGCAGACAGAGACAGAAAGAGAAAGACAGAGAGAGACAGCGACAAAAAGACAGGACAGAGGTGAAGGCCAATACACAAAACGAAGGAGACGCAAGCCCCACCTGAAATGGACTGTCCCATCCTCTGCCACGTCAACACCCTCAACAGCCAGAATCACATCTTCAGGCTTCAATCCTATCCTCTTCTCGAGCTCTTGATGCCAAAGTTCCTTCTTCTCGGTTGCTGTCAGAGGCGGCTTCCCTGCTGCTGCAGCTGCTGCTGCTGCTGCTTCTACTGCTGCTGCTGCTTCCCGAACCACCGGCATCGGGTCAGCCTTAGGGACCTCATCTTCAGCGGACCCTTGGAGACCCCAAGAGGTGCCAGAAGAAACAGCAGCAGCTGCAGCAGAGCCTTGAAATTCACCTTCTGCTGTTGCTGTTGCTGCTTTTGCTGCTGCTGTGTCCAACTGCTCTGCTGCAGCTTTTGCTCTTTTTAAGAAGTTGCTTGTCCGCACTGAGTCTGTCGCTGTCACAAAAATGCCCGCTGGTGTGATGCCTGCAGCAGTAGCAGCAGCAAGGAAGACACCATAACAGAAGACACAGAGAGCTTCTGTAGTGTAGGAGAGCAAAGCGATGGCAGCAGGAGGGGGCAGCAGCAATGAGAGTAGACTCTGTCTCTTTAGCTCTGCCTTTCCTTCTGCCTCTGCAGCTGCAGCAGCCTCGGCAGCAACAATAGCGGTAGAATCAGCAATCCTGTCCTCCAAGCATCAGCAGCAACACGAGCAGCAGCAAACAAAACTCCGACTAGCACGAGGAGTGCGTGTTATTTTTGAACCTTGAGGCAGGTCGGTTTCTCTCAGCTCCGTAAGGCCAAGCTTCTCCTGCATGCTTTCGTTTTCCAGTTGCTGATAGACGACGCCTGCAGAGGGAAATCCCGTGTATTTCTTATGGAGTGTCAAATCCTCAAGAAAGTGTCCAATTATGCTCGGAGGCACAACATATCCGACGTTCTGCGCGGCTGCTGCGTCCCACCCCTGAAACGCCACACCCACTACCTTTCCGTCCTTCATCGCGGGGCCCCCACTATTTCCCGGGTTTATCGCTGCGTCTATCTGCACACACAAGAGCCTGCAAATGCCACACAGCAGCAGCAGCAGCAACAACAATAGTAGCGGCCTTACAGAGACAGAGGAGAAATGAGAGGTAGCAGCACGGCCAGAAACAGCAGCAACACGAAGAAAACGGCAGCAGCAACAGATTCGGTTATTCACCCAGTTCAACTGCCAAAGTGCTAGAGTTTAGGATTTAGAGTTTAGGGTTTACGCCGTATTTGAGTGGGCGTAGGTGTTGACATCCACGCGGCTGACAACCCCAGAAGTGATGCAGAGATTGTCTCCTCCTCGAGGATATCCCAACACGATGACTCCGTCTTGTAACGCGGGAATCTGCACCACCACCAGCAGCAGAAGCAGCACCACACCTAGAGCAGCTGCAGCAGCAACTCCAGCAGCTACAAAAAGCATCTCCAGCAGCACCCTCGTCCGTAGCCTCACCAGAAACGCTCAAGCAAAACCAGCAGCAACGGGTCACCCCCGTAACAGCAACAAGCAGCAGCAGCAGCATACCTCCCCGAACTCCAGCCCTTCTGTGTCTTTCCAGAAAGCCTCGTCGTCAACAGTGAGAAGCGCCAAGTCGCACTCGTGCCCTACAGCCAACACCCTAGCCGAGTATTTCGTTGGGGACCTGAGATGCAAAAGAACAGACACACTTGCTGTTGCTGTTGCTGCTGCTGGTGTTGCTGCTGCTGTTGTTGTTGCTGCTGCTGCTGTTGCTGCTGTTGCTGCTGCTGCTGTTGCTGCTGTTGCTGCTGTTGCTGCTGCTATGTGTTGAAGAAAACGGTATGGAAAGAGACAGACGCAGATCGAGAGAGATTCAGAGACAGATATCTTCAAGAAAAACACAGAAACACAGGCAGCGAGAGAAAACAGCGAAAAGAAGCAAACAGAGAGAAACTGAGATAGAAAGCGCCACGCACATAGAGAGGGAAAAGGAAACACGAAAACAGAGACAGAGGGAAATCGGGACAGACACAGCAAGACTGAGACGGAGCGCATCTTGTACCCATGCTTCCTGACGTGCAGGCGGTTGTGCCAGGCTACGCAGTGCGCGTTTGTAAGAATTCTCTTCTCCTGCAAACCCAAGGCTCCTAAGGGTCCCCTGGTCCCCCCAATGATGAAGCCGCTCCCGGTGCTGCTGCCCTGCCGCTGCATCTGCCAGGGAAGCGCATAGTTAGGGTCGGTGTAGTCGCTGTAGACCTTCACTACGGAAACACACAGGGAGCTGAGGCTCGCAGCAGCGGCGGCATCCGGCGGACAGGCCACAGAGGCCACAGCAGCAGACAAAGAGGGAGGAGTCGCAGAAACAGCAGATATCGTAGGCGTTACATCGCTGCTGCTGCTGCTGATGCGGCTCTGCTGCAATCTCCTAACGGACTGGAAGGAGTCACGAGAGCCTGCAAAGGGCCTCCCCACCTGACTAACCGCAGAGGGAACTCCATCAACTCCAGTGACACAACACACGCCCTAAACAACAAAACCACAATGAAGAGAATGAGGGGCATCTGGAGAGATCTGTCAAGGTAGGCGGGGAGAAAGACACGATATATCAGAGAGAAGTAATGTCGCATGCAAAGACAGAGAAAAAAGCATACGCTGATATTGGGACTGCAATTCTCCAGAGCCAGCAGCTGCAGCAACAAGTTTAACTGCAGCGGGAGAAACTGGTTCGGCAACAACGGCAACCGCGAGCACATACCCGCGCGTTTAAAGGGCTGAGACGACGAGATGCCGCTGTTAACCAGCAACTAAATCTACGAATGGTCTGCTGCTGCTGCTGCTGCGGCAGCAGCTGCCGCTGCAGCAGCAGCTGCCGCTGCAGCAGCAGCTGCCGCTGCAGCAGCATAAAGGGCTGCAAGTGGAAGGCCCCTGCATTCAACAGCAGGTCCCCAAAGAAACGGAAAGTCCCCATCTCCACCTTCTTCCCGCAGCTGCTGGGGATGCAACGGAGACGTGAAAAAATGCAGCTACTGCTGCTGCTGCTGCTGCTGTTGCAAAGTGGGTGCGGGGATCCTGTGGAAGCTCGAAGGAGCAAGAAGGAATAAAAGAGAACAGCTGCAGCAACAAAATGGGGGGGGCCCATCCCAGGGCCCCTCAAACCGTTTCTCCTAGCCGCTGCTGCTGCAAAACAATAAACCCTGCACCCTAAACCCTGGAGGCCACTAGGAGACACTTCCTTCTGTTTGGGTTTGGTTTCTAGTGAGAGCCCGGCAAAATGCGATAGGTGCCCCCAACCTGTAAACCCTAAACCCTAAAGCCTAGGCCTTAAAACCTAAACAGCAAACCATAACCCCTAAAAGATAAGTGAGGAGATAGCAGAAAAGGAAGAACACCAAGATCCGGAAAGCCCTTGGGCCCCACAGCCAGGAGACCCCGGCTGCAACCGGTTTACGGTTTTTGGGTTTAGAGTTTAGAGTTTAGGGTTTAGGACTTATATAGATTTTTAAGGGTTTAGGGTCGGGATTTTATTGTCTTGTTTGGACAGCAGTATATTTTGCTTGCCTTTTGTGGAAATATTCCTCTTGCTTTCTGCCTCTCCCTCGAAACGAGATCTATATCGATGTCCAAATTATATGCGGAAGTGAATGCAAATATATATATAAAGAACGTATAGCCGCACTTATCTACATGTTGTATATTAGGTATTTCCAGGCAAATATCGCTGGGGTTTCTCCAACCATCTGTATTTAGATTTGTTGAAGAGCAAATGAGGCTTGTGCGACTCAACGGGTTTGCACCTTCCAGTAGTATGGAGGAGTTTGGGCGTCTGTTAACTTGCTTGGCCAATGCCCCGTCGCTGAGGCAGCAGCAGCAACATAGGAGCATCGAAGAGCATCACTGGCTTTCTGGTTTTTATATATTTTCGTACGCATTATATCCATTATATTAACCAGGCAGGGAATGGCTCCGAATGTATCTGCTTGCTCAATACCGTTGCGCCATCAAACTTATTCCGTGGCGTCCATAAACGCAAGGATAGGAAACGGCATATGGAACAAAAACATGACACAACATGCTTTTGTGGCAAGAATGTGTAATGCCCTTGGCCAGCAGTACCTGCCACCGACTAAACTCGGCACTGCCATCTGCCCTCGTGCATCCATGGACGACGTTGGACTCTGCCAGCAAACGCCTTTGGCTATCCATTCGCCAGACACTCACTAGCTAAACCAGGACAAAAGTCACGTGCTACGGAACATATCAATCCACGAGTACCGTAGACCGCCCTGCTTTTTTACATGGCTTCCATGGTCGTATTCTGCTGCAAGCCAGCAATAATAATTCTAAAATAGCGCAAACTAACGAAATTGCGTTTCATGTTTGTTTATTAAATTGGTCAATCAGGCGCTGTAGAGTAGGGGACGGATGCAATCTAGGTGAAACAGAATGCAAAAGACCGGAGACGGATGGAATCCCACTCCAAATACTGCTATCACCATGACTACAAACAAACACTGCGAACAACGGTCTCGACGTTTCTCGGTTAGATAGATGGGGTAGGGCAGTGGTGCCGGTCCTCAAGCAATGTTGGGATCCCAATGCTTTATGTAGTGCTGAGTCCCCTTCAGTTGATCATGTCTTTCATGTATGCTGGTTTGGAATTCAATATTGCTGTGGAGCATTGAGCTGCACACAAATTGCTATTTGCTAAAGTGTTGTACATGGCTGATGGGACGCTTCCACTACAGCTGCAGCAGCACGTTTTCTGGTGCAGGAGCAACCAGTATAGCTTTGCTCCACGAGCAACAGCTTTACTGCTACATCCCTGTTGCTCTGTGCGTAACGTTTGCGTGTGCATGAACCAACCTTTGGGGCATGCGAACTCTGCAGCTACATCAACAATAACTGCGACGACTGCTGCAAGTGGTTGTTTCGTTGTTTTGGGGTTAGGCTACAATGATGTGCATGCGATGCAAAAGCAGCAGCACCTTAGCTGCAACAACTCCAGCAGCAGACGCCGGTGCTGCAGCTTAAGACAGCAGCAGCTTTAACAGAGGTCTGTGGTGTTGAGACCCTCATCGTCAGCAACAAGAACTGCAGTAGGAATTGCTGCAGAGGCCAAAGAAATCTAATCTTACATTATACGGCTTACACTGGACACAAAAGAGCAGCAAGTCGATAGGAAAAGAAGCATTGAAAGGTTTGAGGTATTGCTTTTCAGTCTTTCTCGATGAACATCCCATTAGGTAGGCCCCTTCGCCCATCACTTCCTTTGGACGTATAACTTTTCTAGTATGTTGATATGACATATCCTTTCAACGTGTACTCTCCTTGCATTACACAACTTATTCACATGAGCTCTCCCTTTCTGCAAATTTTGATCCACCAGTTTAAACCCGTAGTGCATATGTGTGTCTCGCGCCCCCAGCACCAGAAGCACGGTGATAGTGGACGGTGTAGATATGCTATTTCGATCTCAATTAACTGTGATATTTAAATGGGGAATTTCACTTTCAAAGAAAGTAGCCAAAACAAAAATCATATACATCCAAAATTTTCCTGCTCCATACAAGTCTCTCTCGATCATTTGGCTTTCGTACAGAACCTGCCTGTGTAAGCAATGCTAGCCAAACCAAATCTTCTCAAAGTTTCTTCAGGTACCCCTCTGTGTTTTTTTACGTATGTATATGCTTTCTTCGTGCACCTCTCTGCGTGTCTTCACGTATGTATATGCGAACATATATACGATGCACACATACAGATATACACATGCAGACATGCATGTGTGTACCCAGAGTTACATATAAACATTTGAGATGTTAAATTAAGGAAATATACTTCTGTTTATTGGGCCTAAGCGTGAAGGGTTTACGGCCTTGTTGGATTGATGCTCTTCGTAGTCCTTTAAAGCGTCACTGCATTTCTCTGACTTGTTTAGACAAAAACGTTCAGTTCTGTCACCTGATTTTTTCCATGTCCCCATAGCCTTCTGTCCAATAGATGAGCGTGTAGATACACATGAACACATTGTATGCGCATTTCAGTAGCCCCACTCATTGTATATACATAATTGTAAATATGCTTTGTTTTGGAATTTGCTTGCGATCTGATGTTACACGCATGTACACGCTGTATTTAGTAAACGATTGCAGGCATTGCATATGTAGCTTCCTAGTGCATGGGTTGATACTTGTTTGCATAGTGTCGCCCCTCCAGTCGTTCATACTGCGTCTAATGCACCGGATCCCATCTGAACTCCGAAGTTAAGCGGCGCAAGGCCCGGCTAGTACTGCACTACGGGGCTCCGCAGGAATCCCTCTGTGTGATGACGGCCTCTTTTCGGCAGCTCTCTTCTTAACCAATCGCCATTATCCATCCTTGCACATGGGCAAACCCACCGCAAACTAGATACGTTTTATTCAATCGGCCATAAGGCTATGCAATACTCCTTTCAATAATTTCACGCATGAAAGCTTTTTTTAGGCCCAACCAGTAACTACCAGTTGCCTCTCAGATATTGTGTGCGGCCATAAGTGGGAAATACACAGCCAGAAAAAATACAGCAGCACGTTCATGCCAAGACTAGAACACGTGACCACCTTTGCCGTGCTGCGCCCCAGCCAACCTTCAAGGGCGGGGCGTGAAAGCAAAGTACACCGCATTCATACAGAGCAGCACCCTCAGCTTCAACAAGCAGAAAGACTAAACTGCACCCTCAACTTCAACAAGCAGGCAAACTAAACTGACCCCGTCAACCAATCGACGGGTTCATTGACGCTGGGAGAAAAAGCCCAGTATGCTTGCCAGCCTCTGTTGATCTCTCTGCAAATGGAACGCCACAATTCAACAAACGAAAAACATAGTCCTTTGCATCGCCTTCGAACCAGAACACGGTATGCACGGCCCCAATAAAGAGAAGATTAAACCGGGCATGCCAGAGACAGGGCAACAGGGATTTGCACACACATGTTCCAAGACTTGTTGCACAGCATTGCCTTTTGCGTTTGAAACAACAAAAACCGCTTCACCAATTACCCTGCAACACCAGCCGCTTTCATCAGGTGGAACACGTGCTAGGTTGGTCTGTTTAGAGGAATGAGAGTATACATTTGACAAGGGGGATGTCTGCCAGTACGCACACCGCATGAAAGGTCAAACATCGCACCTGCCTCAAATACCTGCTCCCCACCAATGCCACTGACGTCACGCGGATGTGTGTTCCAGGGCGCATAGCCCCCAATGCATCGAACTCCTTGCTCTGCTGTGTGCCTGCAGTGCCTTCACACCACCCTAAGACGCCGTGGAGTTGCTGCGGCACGAATGGCGCAAGGAATACACCGCATATAGAAGAAAACGTGTCAAAAGGCACAAGTACTGTAGGCGACTGTCCAAGCTAAACAACAGAGCACATCCATCCTTCGCCGCGAGCAGGTGGAAGCACAAACTAGCGGCAGATGACGGACGTGACACACGCAGTTCTCCTCACAAGTGGAATGTGCCATAGCAAAACATTTGAATACATCTATCACAAGTACCTAAGGACGACCAAGATTTAGGAGTTGCATGGATTGTCGAGTGCTGCAGACCTTTAACTTCTTCAGAAACTAGCCAAAATGTCACTAAAGCAACTCATGAAGTCTGACGTATGTAAGCTGATGAAAATGCCTGCTGAGGTGAAAGAGCACAGTACAAAGCACAACTGCGAGATCATATTCAGTGCTATCGGGATGCAAGAGAGCCAGCCATACATACACTATAAGCAGTAGCAGAAACAGCTTTAAAGAGAGTTGCAGCCACTGAGTAGCGCCCTCTGCTACTGCTTGCGTAGTAGTACCTGTACTTTCCTCTAGCAGAGAAGTTACTTCTGCTGCGTCTGGTGTAGGTGCTGTTGCTACTAATAGTTGTGTTTGTGTTGCTCTTTGATGGGCATCTCTGAGGACAAAAGGACTCCTGCGTGGCTGATTTGAAGGTCGATTCTGCTGCGGGTGCTCTTGGTGTATATTTTATCGTTGTTTTCATTGCCTCCATAGCTCTTACTCCTGCTCCCTGTGCTGTGCTGAAGCTAGTCTGTAGGTCGCGTTGACAAGAGAGACAGACAGGCATCTTGCTGTCCCTCAGATAGCGTGATAATTCTTTTAAAAAAAGTATCTGCTCCTAAACTGCTACTGCAAGTAAGTTTCTCAGAATTAGGGCTAGGGTTTAAGGTTTATGCCACGAAACGCCAAACCATAAAGTCGAAAAACACCGGACTCAAAGCCTTTTCCCCTTGAGACCTCAATGCTCTGTATAAATCAGGGAGGGTGGAAACCTGCAGCAAGAGTTGTTGCTGATGCACCCTTAGCAGCAGGAGCAAAAACTGCTGCTGCTGGTGTCTACTCAAAAGGCCTTCGGGCCTAGGGAAGACCAAACAGCTGCAGGACATACACCGTTCTGTTTGTCTCGTTCTGAAAGTCCCTTTCTACATTTCATGCATGCGCAACTACACGCCACAGCAGCAACTGCCACTGCTACTGTTTCTACCAAAAGTCAGTAGCCTTTCTCCCTTTGATAAAATAGCAAGCAACCAAATGACGACAGGCTAGTGGGTGTCTCTCTTTTGGTGCTTGCTAACGTGCAGTTGCAGTAGCCGCCCCACAGCGGCCTTCACTTGTTGCGCCTGCGATGTAGCAGCAGCAGCAGCGTCTCCTGCTGCTGCCTCCTTGTGCTCCGCAGCCATAGCTGCTGCTGTCACCTCAAAAGCCTGGGCAGAGAGAGAGGGGTGGCGTGACACGGCAGTATAGAGCAGAGAGGCAGCAGCAGCAAGATACGCTGTTTCTGATGACTCCGTTGCCGTTGCTTCTGCTGTCTCTGCTGCCGCTGCTTCCTCTCCGCCTGCAGTTAAAAAGAAAGACATCTTCACTTTAGTACCTTGTTCCGAGGATACAGCAGCAACAACGCGGCTCAGGGCAGCGACGAGAGCAGCAGCAAGTGGAGATACGGGGTCTCCTCCTGTCTCCTTCAAAGGGGGGAGACGCTGCAGAAACGCCTCTAGAGTCTGGAGAGGCTGCTGCTCTCTCTCTGCTGGAATAAAAAGACCGCTGGTGCTGCTGGATCTGCCGCAGCTGCTGATGCTGCTGTTCTTGGAGAGGCGCACGCAAAAATGCGGAGACAGAAAAGGAGTGAGAGCAGAGACGGCTGCTGCAGCAACGAGATACAGGAACGAGCGGGGTGCAGCAGCAGCAGCAGCAGCACGAGGGTCATATAAGAGAGAAGAGACGCGCAGCAGCAAGCTACGAATCTGCGAGGCAGCATGCTGGCGAGCAGCAGGCCATAGCACCACCAATCCTGCTGTTGCATCTGCTGTCTCCTTGGCTGGCGTTCTCTTTTCTGCTACTGCTCCACCTTCTTTTGTTGTTGCTGCTGCCTCAAAAGGTTCAGCTTTCTCATGTGTTGCTTCGCTGTCCTCTGCTGCTATTGTCTCTTCCCCTGACACGGGCTGTGTCTCCGTTGGTGGTATATCGGTTGCCGTTGCTGCTGCCTCTGATCCCGTTGTTGCTGCTGTCTCTGTCTCCTTGCCTCCTGTCGCGGCTGCTGCTGCTGCTGCTACCTCTGTTGCTGTTGCAGTCTCCGTTTCTGCTTCGAGGTTATACGCAAACTGGCCGAGCCGTTCGAAAGCAGCTCCAATCCTTACACACCACTTTGGTTCCTGCTGCTGCTGCTGCACCTGCTGCTCGCTACGGGTCCAGGGTCCGTCAGTTAACGCCAGGGCTTCTACTGCAACAAGCACAGCAGCAAGGGCGACGACACCTCGTGCATCCTGCGCGGAATTTGCTGCTGCTGCGGGCTCTGCTGATGTGGTCTCCTTTTCGGCAGCTGTGGCCTCGCCTGTCAAAGACGAGACAGCACGTTCAAATAGGCACGCACAATGATCCAGGAGACTGCTGCTGTCTTTAGCTGCCCCTGCTGCTGCTGCTGTAGTTGCTGCTACTGCAGCAGAAGCAGCACTTGATGCTGCTGTTGCCGTTGCTGTAGTTGCTACTGCAGCAGAAGCAGCACCTTTCGCAGCTGCTTTGTAAAGAACGCGCAGCAGCTGCACTGCCTCAGCTGGTAAGAGGGCACCTCCGTGGCTATCACAGAGACAGAAGGGAAATTCTGCTGTTTCTTCTAGAGAAGACAGCAGCAAAGAAACAGGAGAAACAGCAGCACACACCCCAGGATTTAGAGAGATCAGACAGAAGCAGTGCTGCAGCAGAGACATAGCTTTCTTGCATGTAAGCAAAAGAAACCGGTCTCCCTCTGCTGCTGTTGCTGCTCCTGCTTTCGGGAACGAAAGAGTAGCTGCAGAGACATCCCGTGCTGCTGCAAAAAAAGAAAGGACAACGCCCTCTGCGCCCAGTGATGCAGGCTGCTGCTGCAGCGCATCAGTGAGACGCCACAGCAAAGAGAGACAGCCATGCAGAACGCTTGCAGCAGCAGCAGCTGCTGCTGTCTCTGTTGTTCTCCTTTCCCTCTTGGGCTGGCTCTCTCCCTGCTGCACCACAGAAACATCCAACGAGGTGACTTCCTTCCCCTCCGTTTGAAGAGCTGCTGTTGCTGTTGCCGCTGCTGCTCCTGCTAGCTGCCGTGTTGCTTCGCAGGCCCGTCGAAGCGTCGCAGGGGAGAGCGATAAGACGGGCGTTCTCTCTGCACCAGCTAGTACAGCAGGTGGAACTGCAGCTCCAACAAACGCTGCTGTGCTGTCGGCAGCAAGCCAGTCGTCACTCCAATCATCGTTTGCAGCAGCAGCTGCTGCTTCTGTTGCTGCTGCATCCTGCCCATTAGCGCTGCAGTCGAGCTGCTGCTGCCGCTGCTGCTGCTGCTGTAGAGGCATGGGAACGCGGAGGCACAGCAGAAGACCGACTGCCTCCAAGCCACAGCACAGCTCCTCTGCTGCCTCTCCTGGCCAAGGGACAACAGAAGCAGCAGCAGAAAAGGCTGCTTTTGCTGCTGCTGTGGCCATCTCCAGGGGCAGCAGCAGCGCGTCTCCAAGGCGGTCGCAGATGGAGGCGACAGCCTGGGGAGACACCCCAGGTACCGCTGTTGCTACTGCTGCTGCTGCTGCTCTATCCTTGCTGCCCATGACGACTGCCAGTGCAGCAAGCGCAGCAGCAGCGGCAGGGGGCGTCTCTGCGTCTCGTAGGGGCAGCGGCTTACAGAGCAGAGCAAACCCCCGCAGCAGACACACTCTGGAAATGGGATCTTCGGCCTGTTGCAGTTGTGGTTGCTGCTGCTGTTGTTGTTGCTGCTGCTGCTGGAATAAACAGGTGATGAAAAGCAGAGCCAGTGGAGCAGCAAACGGTTCAATCCCAGCAACCCACTGCTCCCGCTGCTGGTCGAAAAGAGACGTTGCGGAAACAAATGCCCGAGCACCAGTAGGTGCAGCAGCAGGTGCAGCAACAAGAGACAGCAAACGAGATGCCAGGAGGAGACGGCGCTGCAGCAGCCAGTCCAGGGGCTCTTCTGCTGCTGCTGCTGCTGCAGCTGTTGCTGCTGCTTCGGCCACGCCGCCCACAGGGAGCAGCAGCAGACCCACCAGCCTCCAGGGACTGAGGCAGCAACCCGCCTCTGCCAGCGTCAGTAGCACCTCTAACCCCATGGACACCAGCTGCTGCTGTTGCTGCTCCTGTTGCTGCTGCCGTTGCTGTGTCTCCCCAGCAGTCTCTTCCCCTCCACTAGCAGCCGCGTGGAGGCGCAGCAGTGCAGCAGAGAAACGCGCTGCTTCTGGCTCTGCTGTTTCCACTGCTGCAGCAGCCGCAGCTGCTGCTGCTACAGCTGCTGCTGGCAAGGAAGCTTGAGGGCGAGGCGACAGCCTCTGCGAGCAACGCAGCAGCTCAGCGACAGCAGCAGAAACAGCCACCTCATGCTGCTGCAGCAGCGGGCCACCAGCGGATTCCCTGCTGGCATCTCCCTTTCCTGTGACGTTCCGAAGCAGGAGCAGCAGCAGCCGCAGCCCCCACCAAGCAAGGCGATTTCCTCCTGATTCTGCCACTCCACGTTGCTGCTGCTGCTGCTGCTGCAGTTCCACACCCCTCAGCAGCAGCTGGCAGCTGGCGTGTTTTAAGGCTGGCAGGTAGTCAACGAGGCAAGGCTGTTCTGTCTCCTCTGTTTCACTCCAGGCGACGGAGACAGGAGCAGCCGCAGCAGAGTAGCTGCAACTGGTGCTGCTGCTGCTGCGCTGCAGTGCTGCTGCTGCATGCTGTGCCTTGTACGCATCTGCCGCGCTGGCATTCCAGTGCCTTTGTTCCTGCTGCAGCTCGGGGACAGTGAGCAGCAACTCCAGGCACTCTGCTGCTGCTGCGCAGACAGCCGGCTGAACTGCAGCGACGCTGCTACTGCTGGTGCTCTCGGCTATCTTTTTCCAGCAGTCCCCCTCGGCGGCTGCTGCTGCTGAAGGTGCCGATACACCTGGGAGGGGCCGCCAGACAAATCCAGTGAGGGGTGGAAGCAGTCTCGTTGCAGCAAGAGGAGACAACAGCACCTCCTGTGTGTGTGGCACAAGCTGGTGAGCTAAAGACAGCAGGCGGGTTGTGCTGCTGCTGCTGTTGCCGCTTGGTCTGAGGGAAGAGAGACGGCAGGTGAAAGCAGGAGACGCAACGGCGCCGCTGCAACAGACACATGTGAGGACAGAGAGCCACTGCTGCAGGTTTGTGGGGCCCCACAGCTTCACTTGCTGCAACAGCAGCAGCAGCAGTTGCTGCTGCTGCAGCGAATCGGTCTCTGAGTTAAGGGCTTCGAACAAAAAGAGAGGCAGCTGCGGATCTACTGTTACTGGTGCTGTTGCTGCTGCTGCTGCCTCTGGTGGCGCAGCAGCAGCAGCAGCAGCAGCAGTAACTGTGGAGCCCCCAGCCGTGTCTTGCAAGGGGACAGACAAGGAGTGGAGACACCGAGCTGCTTCGCGCCGCAGCAGTAGAGACGGAGACGCCAGCGCAAACTCTGCTGCAGCAACAGCAGCAGGCAGTAGTGCATGCAGAGACAGCGCAGCGGCACGAAGGGTGCTATCGCCTGCTGCTGCACCTTCTAGGGTTGCTGCTGCCTCAAAGGGACGGGCACACAGGTGAACTCGCAGCAAAGCAGCAAGACACCGCAGCGCAGGGGCAGCAGCCAAAACCTGCAGCAACACTCCGCTGCTGCACTTGTCTCCAACAGATGACTGCAGCGAAGCACATATGAGGTCGGAGGCTTGAAGGGCCTGAAAGCACCCACAGCGCAACAGACCATACCACCAAAACCTTAAATTGCCAAACCCAACCCCTAAAACCCTAAAACCTAAACCCTAAACCCTATACACTAAGTAGGCCCCGTGTGGTGCTCACGGCACTGGCTAGAGGCCCTTCAATGGCAGCAGCAAGTGCAACTGATCCTGCCGCTGCTGCCGCTGCTGCCTCTTGCAGCAGCGACAGCAGCAAATGTCTGGCTGCGGCAGCAGCAAGTAAAGCTGCAGGAGACAGCAAGCTTTGTGCTGTCTTCAGCAGCAAAGAAAACTGCAAAGCCCTGAATAGCTGCTGCTGCAGCACGCGCTGCTGCTGCTGCTGCTGCTGGTGCTGCTGCTCGAGTAAAGTCAGACAGCCAGAAGGTCTGACTGCTGCAGCGGCTGCTGCTGCTGCTGCACTGTCTCTTACACCTAATTCTGCTGCAGCAATAACAGGCAGCGACGCCCCTAGAAAATGAATGACACAGAGCAGGGCGCAGGGGAAGGAGACGCTTAGATTTTCTGCTGCTGCTGCTGCTGTTGCTGTTTCGTCTGCTGCCTCTAGCGAGGATGTCGCCGTCAGTGCCAGCAGCAGCAAGTCCTCAGAGTAACTGCTGCTGCTGCCTTCGGCTTCTTCTGTTGCTGCCGCTGCTACTGCAGAGAAGCGAGACTGGAGCAGCGGTAGCATACGAGCAGCAACAAGAGAGACACTACAAAGTCTACTGGAGTTGAGCACCAGCGGCGGCTCTTGCGTTTCCTCTGCTGTTGCCGTTGCTGTTGCTGTTGCTGGGTCTCCTTTTCTCAGCGCTGGCTCGAAAAAGGCCCTAAGGTGTCCTTCCGCTGCTCTCAGCGCAACAATAGCGGGTGATTCCAGGAGCTGTTGCTGCTGCTGCTGCTGCATTGAAGCAGCAAGGAAAAGCAAGGAGAAGAGACCGCCAGCTGTGTCGGCAAAGAGGAGGCGCTCTAAGGGCGAGGCAGCGGCCAAGGCTTTCTCGCAGCAGCACCACAAAGCGTCTACAACTGCCAGTGGCACCTGCTGCTGTTGCTGCTGCTGTTGCTGCTGTTGCTTCTGCAAGCGGGCTGAAAAGATGGCCGGCTGCGTCCTGAGGATGTTGGAGAAAACCGCAGCAACACAACAGGTCTGGGGTGTCTCTGCATCCCGGGCATCTGCTGCTGCTGTCAAACCAGCAGTAGCAGCAGCAGCAGCAGCAGCAGATGAGCTGCTTTTCTTCTTGAGGCCTTGGAGGCCAAAGCGTTGCAGCAGCTGCTTTGGCTTCTTGCCCTTCAGGCTTCCAAAAGAGCCACAGGAGACAGAGAAGGCTGCGGGTGTCTCTGTTTTGCTGCTGTTGTGATCTGCAGCAACAGCAGTGTTAGCAGAGGAGACACCTGGAGACATCTGCCGTCCCCAGTTGCAGTATGCTAACCATGCTGGTTGCTGGAGTGCTGCCGCTGCTTCAGGTGAAGAGACACCGCAGCAAGACAGCACGTGCTGCAGCAGCAGGGCCGCAGACAGCACGCGCAGCACGTGGGGTGGATAGACACTGCGCCACCCTGCTGCTGCAGCAGGAGGTGCTGCTGCTGCTGGCAGCCGCGAAGCAGCAAGGGAAGCAACAGAAATGTCAGCACAGCAGCGCCATTGGGCCTCCCACAGCGTTGGGCCTCTCAAGTTGTCTTCTGCTGAGGCACAGCCAATGAAAAGAGACACGTCTGCGGATCCCTGCTGCTGCTGCTGAAGCACGAGCTGCTGTAGCAGCTGCTGCTGCAGATGCATCTGCTCTTGGGGAGCCACGCGTAGTGCTGCTGCTGCTGCTGCTGCTGCGGGACTGATACAGCAAGCGAGTACTGCGGCAGGGAACTGTGCTGCTGCTGCTGCTGGGATAGCAACAGCAGACAAAATCACATGCAGCAGCTGCTGCTGCTTACTGCTCCAGTGTCTAGGCAGGTAAGGCACAAGAGACAAGGCCTCCAGTGCTGCTGCTTCTGCGCCAGCGTGCAACGCGGCAAGAGAGGGGATACCAACGCAGGTGCAGCGGCAGCAAACCTGCCGCTGCTGCTGCTGCTGCTGTGTCTCTACTGTTCCCGCTTCATCTGAGGCACTGCACAGAAAGCGGTAGCCATGGCTGCTGTTGCTTCTTCCGCAAGAGCAGCAAAAAAGCACGAGGGACGCCTCAACTAGCAGAGAAACAACGCCTGAGGCTAAGGCCTCTTCATCCGCTGCTGCAGCAGCAGCTGCTGCTGCTGCTGGCTGTTGCCGCAGGAGAGCAGCAAGGGCTTTGAAGCAATTGGTTAGCTCCAAGAGGAGACAGCTGAGTGTTGCTATGGGTGTATTTGCTGCAGCTTCCTTTCCACTTTCTACAGCAGGGGCAGCAGCAGCCACAGCCGAAGCAGCAGCAGCAGCGCAGAGGAGACAGTTAATGGCGCTGCAGGAGTCGCGGAGCGACAGGGTGTCTCTGCATGCCCTCAACAAAGAAGAGACAGCAGGAGACACGAAGGAGGTAGCGCCGTCTCCATCTCCTCGAGGGAGAGACAAGCCAGCAGCAGCAGCATCATCAGCAGCAGCCGGGTGCTGCAGCAGGCTCTCATAGAGAACGAAGAGACACGAGCGCTCAGGCGAGTCTCCTCTAGCAAGACGGAAGCAGACATCTGCAGCAACAGAAAGCAGCAGCCTTGGCACCCCCATGGCACTGCGCTTCTGAAACATCAGGAAACCCTAACAGTAGCTGCGGAGACATCTCAGGACGAGGCAGCAGCAGCGCGCAGCACCAAGAGACAAACAGCTCACTTGTAATGTCCCTTAAGTCCCTTGCCTCCTCAGCTGCGGCTGTAGGTGTTGCTGTTGCTGTTGCTGCTGCTGCTGCTCTTGCTGCTACTGCTGCTGACTGCTGCGGCAGGGGGACAGGGGCAACAGCAATGGAAGCAGCAAGGCCTAGTGAGACACCCCAGAGAGGCGGGGACCCTCTGGGATTGTGTCGTCTCCCCTGTGCATCACTTTTCTGTGCCTTATTGCTTGTTGCTGCTGCTGCTTGCAGCAGCTGCAGCCGCAGAGGGTGGAGGTCGAGGGAGGACGTGGTGATACATCTGAGACGCCAGATGCATGCTGCTGCTTGGCGCTGCACTGCTGGCCACAGCACACAGCAAGTATGTTGCTGCTGCTGCTGCTGCAGGTGATTTGCTCCTGCAGTCAAGACAGACAAAAGGGCTTTTTGCAGCTCCGGAGGTACGAAGGAGATCGCCGAGTCTCCTGCTGCTGCAATGGCGGCCTCAACTGTGTCGAGAGCAGCGAGCAGCAACAGTGGGTGTGGGCTGCTGCTGCTGTTGCTGTTGCTGCTGCTGTTGCTGCTGCGATAGGCAACAGAGCCACCCGCAATATCCAGTTGCAGTGTCACCGTCTCTGTAGCGCCTACGGCAGCAGCAGCAGCAGCAGCTGCTGCTGCTGCTCCTTCTCCTCCTGCAGCTGCTGCTATAGCTCTGCTGAGAGAGACCACCAGAGACAGCTGCTGCTGCGGCTGCAGCACTTGCAGCAGCTGTTGCGCTGCATGCGACACGAGAGCTCTCGAGTGAAGTGTCTCTAAGGAAACACAGGATGCAGCAGCAGTGTCTCCGCTGCTGCTGTAGCTCCTGCAGCTGCAGCAGGGCCTCACCATGCCTTGCTGCTTCGGGCCTTTGTCCTTCGGTGCTTTCTTGCTGCTGCTGCTGCTAATGCTTGTGGGGTTCCAGCGGAAGTCTGCGGCGGCAAGCTCTCTGAGAAGGGAGAAGAAGCAGCGAAGGGCAGAGGAGACAAGGGAGGCTGGAGCGAGGCACCCCAGCAACAGCCGACAGAAGCAGCAAACAGCAATCGCATACACCTGACGCAGAAGGCCTCTCCGTCGCAGTTCGAGGGAGAGAACTTGCTGCTTCTGCAGCACTGTAGATACACCCGAGCTGGTCCTACGCCCTGCTGCTGCTCCGTGCTGGAGGAACCATTCTCTCTGCAGCAAGGCGAGAGCGTCCTCAGGGCCCAGCACTTCAGAGAGAAAACACTTCGATGAGCTTGCAGCAGCAGTTGCTGCTGCTGCTGCATCAAACCAACTCGAGCATGGAAAGGCTGGAAGAACTGCAGTGTCACTGTTTGCTGCTGCTGCTGCTTTTGTTGCTGCTGCCGCTGCATGGCAAAATTTCAGAGACTTGCTGTGTTTGACTGCTTGCTGCTGCTGCTGCTGTTGTTGCTGCAAACCTGCAACGGCTTTAGCAGCAAGGAGGGCTGCGAGTGCTGCAGCTGCATGCGGTATATTGTCCTGTGCTGCTTCCAGTGTATCCGCAGCAGCAGCAGTAGGTAGTTCTGCTGCTGCTGCTGCAACAACAGCACCAAAAAGCTTGTCCCCTAGAGGTCCGGAGACACCCCGAGGGAAGGCCCACACCACTTGCTGTAGCAGCAGCAGCGTCTCTCTTGTTGCGTCAACAGCAACATCCCTGCTGCTGCTGCTGCTGCTGTTGCTTTTGCTGCTTCTTTTGCTGCTGCAGTGAAGGCAAGAAAGTGCTATCTTAACGAGCCTCGCTGCCAAGGTCTCCCCACATACACCCGTTGCTGCAACAGCATTCCTGAGGGTCTTAGCGACGGCTGCTGCTGCTGCTGCTGTATCCGCAGCAGCAGCAGGAGACTGCAACAGCTTGGAGGAGACAGTAACAAGAATAGGCAGCAGAGGAGAAAGCACCTGAGGGGACGCCCTTATCAGCTCACCACACAACAGCAGCGGGGGGAAAGGAGACAGCACTTTGCTACTATCTGCTGCTGCTGTTGCTGCTGTAGGTGCAGCACTAGCAACTGCTAGAGACGCAGCAGCAGAAGGAGGCAGAGACAAGCCTTCGCTTGCCGCAGCAAGAAGCTGAGCAGCCACACGAAGACATACCCCAGTGTCTGCAGCAAGAGACGCTCGCAGCAGCAGCAGCCGCAGCAGCGGCTGTTGCAGTGCAGCAGGTGGCTGCTGGCGGCTAAAGAGCAGCAGCGCCTCCTCCAGCTGCTGCAGCAGGTCACTCTCCGCTGCTATATCATTCTCCCACTTCCACTTTTGCTGCTGCTGCTGCTGTTGCTGCTGCAGCAGCAGCAGCAGTTCCACTCGCCGCAGCAGCTCTTGCTTGGCTAGATCTTGCCTGCTGTCAGCAGCAGCAACAGATCCCAATAGATGGAGCGCCTGGACCGCTGCGGCAAGGGGAGAGGTAGACAGACACCGCATTGCTGCTGCTGCTGCTGCTGCAGGCGCTGCTGCGTGAAGCAGAAAGACACTTGCTGCTGCTGCAGCATGTAGCAGTGTCCTGCTGCTTCTGTTGCAAGTGTCTCTGCTAAAGCGAGGGGACAACGACGCGAAGGGCTCAAGAAGCTGACTTTCCTATCATCGGCAGCAGCATCTGTAGCAGCAAATCGTTCTGTGCTGCTGCAGCTGCGAGCCCACAGCTGCTGCTGTGTCAGCTGTTGCTCCAGCTGCTGCAAATGCTGCTGGCGCAGGGTCTGCTGCTCCCGCTGCTTCGTCAGCGTTGGAGTTGCTTGCTGTCTCCCCGAATTATTTCTCCTGTCTTTTCCAGCTTCTGAGGGTCTCTTGTTAAAAGGGACTGGCACTGATGGTGCCTTACCTTCAGCAAGAGCGACAACAGCAGTAGTGAGAAGCCACTAAAACAAAAAGCTCGCGTTGCAGCAAATATTAATAAAAAACTGTTGCGTAGAAGAAAACTGCTGTTGTTGCTGCTGCTGCTGCTTCTGCTCCTGTTGTTTCTTGTCTCTCGCTTCCGACCAGCAGGACCCGAGGAGGTCTTCCAGCAGTGACTGCTGCTGCTGCAACAGCAACACACAGAGCAAAGACAGAAGCAAAGACAGGAGAAAAACCAGAAACAAAGACAACAGCTAATAAATATTCTTGCGGTGGCTCTACAGCTCAAGGAATAGCACCTGTTGCGCCGCGCCCATGAGACCAACTCGCTGTGCCAAAAGCAGCAACGACAGAAGCTTTTCCACCAACCGCAGGAGAAACTGCAGCAGAAACTGCAGCAGCAGCAGCTGCTGCTGCTGCTTTTGTACATACCCCGGAAAATCAATTACGAAAGTAGCATCTACAGCAGCCCCTGGAATCGCTTGGGCCTCAGCCGACAGACCCCTAGAGGCAGCAGAAGCAATTGCAGCAGCAGCTGCTGCTGATGCAGTGTCTGCAGCATTAAACCTTTTGGATGCTGCTGTGGTGAGGCTCCGTTCCTAAGCAAGGAGCAGGAATAGCTGCAGAGACACAGAAGAAACATCAGGGGCCCTCCAGCAGCTCCATCAAGGCAGCAGCGGCAAGCCATCTCAGCATGAGCTTCCCGCTGCTGCTGCTGCTGCTGCTCTTTCAGCAGCAGCTGCTGCTGCTGTGCTTTGCTGCTTATACACCGGAGGCAGAAACTTCCGTAGGGACAGCAACACCCTCACCTGCTAATCTTCTTTCTGTCAGCAGCAGCGATGGCAACGACGACACTGGAAGCGGCGACAGCAGCGTAGGCAGCAGCAACGGCGGCGACAGCAGCAGCAGCGACAGCAGCAGCAGCAGCAGCCTCAACGGCAGCATTGACATTAGCAACCCGCTGCTCTCTGAAGAGCTGGCCCGAGTCGATATGCTTGTTAAGAGTTTCAGACCCAACGCCGACCCTACCGTCTTCCCCCCCCTTATCCCGGCGTAAGCAGCAGCAGCAGCAGCAGCAGCCGCAGGCGTAGCGGTAGCAGAAGCAGCAACAGCAGAAACAGCAGCAGCAGCAGTGGCGGCGGCAGACAGAAGAGGAGACAGAATAAGCGAAACGGGTGAGAGAAGAGACACCTGAGCGGAGACAGTGCGGGGTGTCTGCGTTTGCTGGATGATTCGCAGGGAGGAAAGGCAATGGGACTCTCGTTTACAAAGAGTTTTTTTGTGTCTTTCTTTAGCGGAAAATTGGATTGACGAGAATCAGCAAGTTTATCGGGCGGTCCTCGCCGCAAAGGCTCCCGAATTGGTGAGGCTCCCCTTCTCTCCCTGCCGTCTCCTCGCGTGTGTCTCTTTCTGCGGCTGTCTCCGTGGCCTAGCCAAAGTATTAGCAGCATATAATCTTTCCCATTGGTAGCACCTAGAGTTGAGTGCTGTAGAGCGTCTTTTTTAATTAGTAGCCTGCAGAGAACTTTCTGCTTGTCTCTTTCCACTCTGTGTCTCTTGCCGTCTTGGGCCTTTGCTGTCCAGTGTATGTACACCTTGGTTTTGTAGCTGCTGCGTTTGATCTGCTGCAATTGTTGCTTTTCAGGGTATGCGGCAGGATGAGTTATTTTGTCCCATCTTTCATTCTCTTTGGGCTTTCTGTTTCTACAAATCTCTCCCGTTCTCAGTCGATGCCCTTTATGGTCTCCCCTTAAAACAGGCAGCAGCCCTCATGGCACCTCCAGCGACACCTGTTCAATTCTCCCAGCAGCTACTGCAGGATATTGACGTCGCCATTGCCCGCCTTGTGGTAAGCTAAGGTTTAGAATTTAGGGTTTAAGGCTTAGGGTTTAGGGTCTAGGGCTTAGGGCTCAGCGCTCCTCGGTTCACGGTGTCTGAGGCTTTGTTCAGCTTCCTAGGGTTTAGTGTTTAGGGTTTACTGTTGTTGGTGCCTCAGAACGGCAAACAAATCCTCGGGGTGGAGGAGCCAGATTGGACAGACAGTTGGTGGTTTTCTGGGGGATGTGTTTTGTTGATTTTTTACGTGCTTTTGTTTTCTCTTAAAAAAGCAGCAAAGGCGTATAAAAGGAGGCACAAATGCATCAGGGAGGTAATTGCAGGAGCCCCTATAAACAACCCAAAACATCTCTGAAGCGTTGGGAGGTGCCTCGCTGCCTCCTTTTGTCACACAAACAGCTCAGCAGCAAAACGCTGCTGTTATTTGTGTGCCAGCAAAAACCCTCAGTGCTTCCGGTGATACTATCGGTGTCCTTTTTTTCGCTTCTAATTCGGTGTTGCATGCACCGTTATAGCGAATGCTGGTGCTGCTGCAGCAGCTGCTGCTGGTTGCGCTGCAGCAGCACCAGTTTCTGCGTGTGTCACCCTAAAAATTGTATCAAAATTCGATTTCGAGCTTGGAGCCACCCGTTTGGTTGTCTCTACGCCCTCCATCTGACTTCCCCTGCGACACCCGAAAGGGCGTTTTTCAGCCCTCGAGGGTCTGCCCATGGCGAGTAGAGATAAGCATCATCGTCGTCTTCTGCCAGCGCCTAAGAGACAGAGAAGGAGGCACGAGCAATTCTTTCCCTAGAGGGAATACTCACTAACGTCGCCTTCTTGTTAGTCTCCTTTGCAGCTAGAGAGAAATCTTTGTGCGCTTAGAGACGGCAGGGGGAGAGAGAAAGGGCAGACGCAGCAAATGGGCCGGGAGGAGGGGCGAGGAGACACCACAGAGACAGCTGAGGCCCTAAGCCACTAGCTGCATGCAGTAATAGGGGGAGACAGATTGTAATGAGGCGGCTGCAACACAGGGAGACAGCAGACCTTGTCCTCCTGTCTCTTTTTGTGGCAGTAGGCAATTACCGCCTTATGCGTTTCGGCGTCCATTCGCGGCTCCCGTACGGGGGGACCTGCGGCAGCACGGGCAGCAGCAGCAGCAGCAGAGGGGCGTGTGTCACAACAACAAGGTAACAGGAGAAGACATTTTTGAGGCAGCAAAAGAAAGACAAGAAAGTACAAAAGATATCACGCAAACGCAGAATGAGACAAACAGGCAGGAGACGGCAGAGAGAAAGTGCAAAAGGAGTAAAGGAGAACTTCGAAGAAACGCCGAAACTTCCTTTAAGCCCCAACTCACTCCTCCCTCCTACCTGCATGCTTAGGCTGCAGGCGCACGATGGTTTTTGTCTTTTCATTGGAACCCAAATACTTGCCAAGGCTTTCCTCCTGCTGCAGCTGCTTCCCTGTCCACCATAAGCACGCGTTTTCTGGCGTTATACTCTGAGAAGACACTCGCAGCAGCAGCTGCAGCCGCGGGAATTGCCAAGCTGCCGAACGCCCAGTGCTGCTGTCGCATGCAGCAGCAGCAGCAGCAGCAAACAAAGCAATTGGAGACGAGCCAGGAGACAGAGGAAGCAGAGTAGAGACAGCAGAAACTGAAAAAGAACGCATAAAAGAACCCAAAAGAAAAAAGATACCAAACGGAAGACAAGAGAATCAGAGAGGCAGCAGGACCGGAGACAGCCACACACTCAGACAAAACTCTGGAAGCAAAGCAACACACAGAAGCACCTCTGTTCACTTCTCTGTCCTTTACCTCTGAGATCTCAGACCCTCCAAATTCGTCCTTGCCCTCCAGAAGCAGCCTCGCAGGCTCCCATGAGGGCAGGCCGTGGTAAGCGGGGTAGGCTATTTGTATGGCTCCTTTCAGCAAGCTTAGAGATTCTTTTGCTGCCTCTAACGTCAAAGGCTCCCGCAAATCCACCTGCCAGCATTTGGGAAGAATATATAAATAGATACGCGTTTTAAACGAACACCCACGTTAAGAAAAATGAGCAAAAATGTAAGTTTGTAATAGCTTGCGAAATATCGACGCACAACTCCGTCCTAACTGTGAGCGTTTGTGGGGGGGAGAGGATGATGATGGGAGTGTCCAAGTTTTGTGTTTTTTGAATCTGCACATCCGTTTGCAGTTGCGTGCTTTTTATTGCTGCATCACTGCCGGCCTCTCTCTCTTTTTGTGGCTAGCAACGCGTTGGTGTGTCTGTCTTGTCTTTCTGCATTTCTCCCTTCCTCAGCTCTCTCCTACCCTTGGGGCCTCATAAAGGTCATTATGCCTTTCGCTGTGTATACAATATTCCTCTATGGTTTTTACAAATCTTCTTTCATTGATAAGTAAAGTGTGATAAAGATACAAAGAGTGTTTTCTATGAACACAAATGTCTAAGCAGACCTTTTTGTGCGAAAGCGCATCTTTCGTTTGTTGACATGTTCTAATTATCACGTCCGCCACTTCTTTGGGGGGAGGCACGCCGGTCCTATAGAAATGGGGGTCAGGGTTTGTGGGGGGCCCGTCAGGATATACGTTTAGGTTGGAGAGTTTTGCCACCTGATACCACATAAAGCCTAACAATTACTAAACCCTGGAAAACTCGCTAAAATAACCAATACTTCTACGTTGAAGCTTCCCAGCTCACCACCCTTCCATCCCCCCTGCGGTTTTAATAGGCTTAGGGCTGCCCAACCTCCTCTGTGAGGCCTCTTGTTTCCTCTGGCCGTAGGGGCCCATGTGTGGCCAAGCCTTCTGCTGCCTCTGCGGATTTTAGGGCTTGGAGTCTCGTCAGGTGGATCGAAGTGACCACAGCAACAACATCTTTAACTTTTTCTTTTGTTGTTGTTTCAAATAAGAACTGATTTCGCTCGTCAGCTGTTTTCACATGTAGGAACACCATCGTGGTCGTCTTGGATAGGGGTGTGCAAACCGAAATAAGTGGGTTTTCCTAGGTTTAAACAGAAATACTTTTTCTTATGTTTAAAATAATAAAGAATACATTTTTAGCAAAAAGAAAACAAAAAAGTTGTTGGATTCAGTGAATGCACGTCAGCAGCCTCTAGCAGTTTACAGTACGAAGAGGTAAAGTCACCCCTGCACACAACCGAAAACTAATCAATGAAACAAGCTCAATTATTTAAATCTTATATTAAAACTTTTATTTTTTAGTTTACATATAACATAATAGACAATATTTAAGCAACAGAGGAAGAGATTTCAGTGGCGGGAGACACACCGCCGATGAGTAAGGCAGGCAGATGACATGCCTTGCGACCCTTTGCTTGCTTTTCTCTCTCCCCACTCTTAGTTATGTGGATCATGTACATAAAAAACAATGGTTTAAAGTATTTCCCTGTTTTTCAGTATCAATTGGATAAATCAAACATTCGTCGAAGGCAGGATAGCTGCAGAAAGAAAAAGAAGGGAAGAAGATAGCAGCAGCTGCTGCTCATTTCGCTGCAGCTTGGGCTGTAAAAGCAGCAAAGTTGCTGCTTTTTGACAGGAACAGCCCCAATTCTGAGCGTCCTCTACCGCATTATAGGTATTTCTGTATCTACAGGTGTGTGTATATGTATCTCTTCGTCTATACTTAGACGTACAGATAGAGGTTTATCTGTGCAGAGGTGCTCTCCCTGCCCCCGTTTCTCTTTTTCTACTAAAAGGTACTAGAAAAGATGGAAAATCAGGCGGGGGTCCCCAGGCCCAGTTTGTTAGAGACAGAGATGTACAGGGCAGTTGTTGCTGGTACATCTCTCTACCCTGGGAGTGATATGCCTTATCCAGATGAAGAGGCTGAAAGGCAACAGTAAGCTAACTTTAACTTCTGCTCCATACTTCTCAAGCGCAATATTTCTGCCTCTGTCTCTATACGTGGCTTGCAGTAGAGTTTCGCTTCCCTCTCTCTTCTCTCTCCGCTCTTAAGATTCTACCCATGTACAGATAGGTGTTTGTGTATGGATGCATACGCACCCGTACTTATCTGTAATTGCATGCATATATATATATATATATATTGTATATTTATATCAGCATTACCATGAGATGATGATATGATCCAGCTGTTCTCTTTCGGTCTGGTTCGTTGTGAAGACAGCAAGCAGCATTAGCAGTGTGCACACGGAGCACATACGTATGTAGAAGGTTTTTATTCATACAGAGGCATGCATATTTAAAACTACCATTCCATCATACACGCATTTATCCTTGTTATGTTTTGTTCAAAGGCAAGAAGCAGCCCTAACCGCAGACGAAATAGAAGAGAAGGCGTTTTTCTGTCTCCATCTGGCTTTCCAGCGCATGGAGGCAGACCGTGATGTGTTCACTCACGTTAGCCAAGTGAAATCTCCTGAATCGGTACAACGCCCCAAACCCTAAGCTCTAAACCCGCAAGCAACAAGAAGAA
Organism: Eimeria falciformis; assembly: GCA_002271815.1. NCBI lineage: Eukaryota > Apicomplexa > Conoidasida > Eucoccidiorida > Eimeriidae > Eimeria > Eimeria falciformis. The sequence continues at coordinate 527,873 of NPHX01000323.1, forward strand.
TTCTTTTTGATGATCATTCCTCCTCATTGTGCAAGCAGCCTATAGCAATCTCTACACCTAATGTAAAGTAGAGCGTCGCGTGTTTCTACACTGATAGAAATATGTGCATGTAATGTCCATACACTGTATGTGCAAATACCTGCCTATGAATAACCACACACGCTGAAAGCATTCATCTATTTAGGAGTGCTCCCTTCTCTTCATCTCTTTCTTCCTCTATTGATATACGTCTGTAGATAGGTGTATAGGAAATACACTGCGCATATAAAATGCAGGTTTTATTTTAAGTTTCTTTTGGATTGTTTTATTCCATCTATCTGCTTCAGGGAATGCGTGAAGACGACGTTTTAGTGTCTCTTTTGCACTCTGCCTGGGCAACTTGCTACAACAGACTTCTTTCTCTGCCTGCCACATCTCTTTCTTCGTTGTCTCCAGAAGAAACAGAAACCCTAGTCAGCCCGCCAATTCCAGGTGCAAGGTTTTCCCAGCAAACGCTGCGACAAATAGACGAAGCTATTGAACGCCTTGCAGTGAGCCGCATCCTAACCTCGGTCCTCTCTACCCGAAAGCACGAATAGTTTAGTAATTTGATAGTTTAGGAGACCAAAGAGGCTTCAAGGTGCGTAGGCTTTGCAGGGGGCCACGGTGTATTGGATTCTGAATGTTTTTAATGCTCTGCATCGCTTTCTCAGCTCCAGGACCGTCCACAGACTTCATCATCACATCTGCCTACACATCCATTCCTTTTCATTTTTATCCTCATTTTAGTCGGACTTTCAAATTTCCTTTTCCGCCGGCCAACTAGTGGCCTTTGGGGGCCGAAGAAAGAAAAATTTGTCGCCGAGGAGATCCCGAAAAAGGTTGATTACACTGCGGAAAACCCCAAAGGGAGCATCAGCCAAGAGGCCGTTCAACGGAGAAGGCCGAGCGACGCGGCTCAAAGGGGGCCCCCGTCGGGGAACCCTAGAGGGTGCCCCACGAGGACGTCTTAAGGAACCTCCAACCACAGGCAGCCTAAAGGAAAGCCTTATTAAAGAGCCGCAGGCCCAGCTGGAGAGTCCCTTGGTAGACCTTAAGATGGGTTTTCAAAAGGGATAGAAAGCAAGAAAACGATAAACAAAACAATGAGTGTTTTTTTAAGCTCGTCTGCTCTTGTTTACTGAAAGCGAAGGCATTCGTTCCGGGCAACTGGACACTTTTGTGAAGGTGGAAGCAGCCATACGCACTTCAAACATTTTTTAGACTCATTCAGTACCTGCCCGAACCTTGAGCAGGGCTGCATGCGGTTAGAAGGCCAGTGATTAAGCTCGGGAAATTTCATTTGTCTTGAACCCACAATCAACGCGAACTGGAGGAAAGGCTTGTTTGAATCTGAAAACGTTCGGCCAACCACATAAACAATTCAATCGGCGCCGCTGACTAAAACAACTCGTTCCTACACAAGAGGTTTCAGGCGAATGTTTTTTGGAAGCGGCGGAAAATACGCAAAAAAGACGCGCATAAGAGTCCCATAAGACTTTTCGCGTGGTGTCTACTCTTTGTAAGCTGCACTCAGAGAAGACAACCGTATTGTTAAAAAAACAGAGGGACAGGCCGTGCGTGACTCTGGCTTGTACATCAAGAGAGCCGACGTCAGCACACCATTGCGAGCGTCCGTCCTCCGTTCCCGTTAACGGTTTTGCATTATCCACGACAATGCGCATACGGAGCAATATAACCAGACCGAGAAGAAAAAAGTCGAATAGACGATCAGTTCAGTTGCAGTACAAATTGTCTGACACCACTGGTCACTTCTAGGAATCAAGATCAACGACTGTCGAAACGCTAGCCACTCGTCAGCATTACAGCATTCAGGATAAAGAGATATTACACAGGGTCGAAGACTAAATGAGACGCCAACAAAAATGCTACTGCACCTTTAACTACCGAACGCCGAACTGCGCGCCGCTATCTGCATATTTGGTGGCCTTCACAAAGGCAACAAACACGGCACTATGAACCCAATGGACTTCCAAACCTAATACAGCACTAGAAGTGACAAGACAGCTTGAGCCCAGAGGCTTTCATGCACATTCGTCCTGCCTATCAACCAGCTTGCATGTAACCTGTGGGTTAAACAACCACAACCACCAAGACTGACACACAACCGCTGAGCTTTCCATTTCGCTATTTGGCTTCTTGCAACATGGCGGCTACAAGGCATGGAGTTGGCAAGACAAGTTGGTGGTCGTGCGTAAACTAGCCACAAGGACAATGCCAGGATATTGCTAGCACTTCTTTCATTGTAAAAGGAAGCATTTGTTGCCAGGAGAGTGAACTGCACATCAGCCATAACGCAAGCTACCCGAAAAATTGCTTTTGATATCAAGTCTTTGGTGTTTCGAATAAAACGGATATAAGCTGCCAATAGCCTCTCTCCCAGTACAACAGCCAGAAGACAAACGGAATGACACAAGCCTCCTGGCGTGGAAAAGCCTATCTTCATGAATTTCGGGTCATCTTTTATAAATCAATAAGCTTAAATATCTTTGTTACAAAAAATAATAAAAGACAATCTACTTGCTCCTTGGAAACTAACTGCACATCAACACGAAACAACCGAATGTAAGGTACCAACTTGAATGAAGAGGTTGTTATCGCTAGGAAGGACCCATAAAAACCGGTAAATTGTCAACATCATAACACAGCGGCGGTGGATGAAGTGCACAGCATCTCATAAAACCTTCTGCAGAGTTTGTCCCTGTGGCTGTTCGCTATTGCGGCTTTGGTAGTTATTTCTGAGTAAAAAGATCATGCCTATGCATGCAAAGAACAATCGTCCACTTCCTCAAATTGTGCGGAAGGTGCAAGAAAGCCGCACTCCCTCGCCGTCGTTTAGTTTAAAGGCCGGCATCGACCTAGGTTGGTAGTCCCTTTGGGGTTTTGGAGCTGATTATTCCAAAATAATTGTTAGATGCTTAGTGCTTATGCTTTCTAAGAAAAGACCAAAGTACAAGAACTAAAGTTCATGTTGCATTTTAAGAGGATCGCACTCTAGGCAAGTGCAAATACAAGTTTTCCTGTGGATAGGAATTACGTCAAAAGGCGCAAATGCTGCATGATACGGTTTTCCTTGGTGTATATTCCAAGTTCCCATAAATAATTTTAGTTGTTAAAAAAATAATAAGAAAAACGAACTGATCCTTTTTATTCAATGCTACTTGAGGTGTTGTCTACTGTATGCCTGCCTGTTGCCCTCCAGTGGGTCCTGCTGAACATGCGGTTTTCCCCGTCTCTTTATGGCTGGTAAAAACGTCATTTTGCTCATAAAAAAGTTATATTTTTTGAATTACAGGAGTAGCATTCAACTAGCAACTCAGACACTTGGACTCCTGCTTTCAGCCCCACATTCTATCCAGCATGCAAGTCGATGCCGGGGGGAAGGAAGAAGGTTTTTAGAGAATATGGTTTGAGGTCTTGTTTTGACTGGGGAAAGCGTTGAAAGGGGGTGTGTACAGACGCAGAGTTTTACATCCCGCTTTTCTATGGTACTCCCTTAGTCACATGGTGGGTCTGTTTCTCTTTTTTGTTGTTCCTTTGCAGCTGTTTAAGTCGCTTCAGTTACTTCATTTTGTCTTTCAAAGAGGGTAACGTGGAGTTTTTTTAATTTTGGTTTAACATTTACGGGTTTTCACGGCATGCGATAATCGATTTTTGCTGCTTTTCTTGAAATTCTTTTCCTTCCGCGAGACCCACAAGACGAGAATGGCTACAGAGAACGAGGCGGTCAGACAGAAGCAGTCGGTTTCTCCTTCTAAGGGGGAAGAGACGGAGATCCTTCCAACAGCAAAAGCACTGGAAATCAGTGCAACAACAGTTACAGCACAACTAAGGGAGACAGCTGAAGCAGCAGCCACAACAGAAAAGGACACACAGGGCCTCACCACTGAGGCAGAAGAGGGAGCTGCTGTGGCTGCTACACCGTGTGGGAATGTTGCTGCGGAAGACGCACCCCCTAACGCTCCTCAATCTTCTCAGCCAACAACCCGCAAGTTCGAAGCGCAGGAGGAGCAGCTGCAGCAGCATGAGCAGCTGCAACAGCAGCAGCTGCTGCAGCAGCACGACGGGCAGCAGCAAGCGAAAGGGAAAAACAAAGGAAAGAAGCCCAATGAGTGTAATGAAGAGCAAGCTACCCCAATACTTGTTGGTTCCTCACAGCAGCAGGAGAGACAGCAGGAGAAGCAGCAAAATCAGGAGCCCGATGCTGATTTAGGACTTAAAACAGACATGAGCAACAATGATACCAGCGACACAGCTTGTGAGGGAACCCCAGACAGAACGGCTAGAGCAGCAGCAGCAGAGAAAGCACCAGTAGCAGAAAAAGCAGCAGCAGCAGAGACAGCAACAGCAGCAGAGAAAGCAGCAGCAGCAGCAGCCACATCGTCTGCTGCTAGATTATACAGCATACAGGAGATGCTGCGCCACGCCGTAAAGAGCAAAAGGCCCTTCCACCCCAGCCTGCCCATAGAGGGACCTAACAATTCAACTGAAACAAAAGAAAACAAGCAGGACGCAGAAAGTCAGAGCGAGCTCCAAAAGGAACAGAAGCTTCTTCAGCAACACGGGAAGACAGAGGACGATTTCTTCTGCTCTTTGTTCTGCGCGTGGGCTGCTGCCGCTGGTGGTGCTGCTGCTGCAGCCTGCGCCACTGAGGTATATGTACACCACAGCGCATTCGCGAGATTCGGCGTAGTGAGCGCTCTGTGGTCTTGCAGATGTTCTGCTGTTTGTGCAGGCCTGGCTTCCGTCTTATGCAGCGTCAAGGAGTCTCAGCCGACGCAGGGGGAGCTGCCCAGGGCCACGTAGGGAGCCGAAGGCCCCGCCCGCCGCTGGGCCACGCAGAACCCCTGGGTGCCAGGCCACCAGCGGCTCCAATGGACCACACCGGACCAGTGGGTAAGGCGGGACACTCTGAAGTGTGCTAACCCCTGCATGCGTTTGCCGCTGCTCATTAGGGTTTAGGGTTTACGGCAGGGTTTGTCGTTTTGTTTGCAGCTGGGGAGGTGCAGCTCTCCCCAGTGGGGGGAGGGGAGGGGCCCCAAGAGGTTCTGAGGGGATGTCCGCCGTTGGCTGCCAGGCGCAAACCCGCGAAGCCCGTCAGAGTGCTTGGCAGTGGAGCGATGCAGTGAGCGGCGGGTTTTCGGGTTGAGGGTTTAAGACATAGACGCATGCGGAGGAAAGGAGCCACTAGCAAGATGTTTTTCTGTTGCATTTATTCGCGGATAATCAAGATACTGCCGGCGCCATTTATTCCTTTGTGTTTGTATTTGTTCTTTCTGCGCACAGGGTCAGTTGGGGTGTATGTACACCGTACCAGCTGTCCTAGGATGTCTCGTCACAAGGAATGTCGCTTCCTTATCGAGTGCTAGTGCTGCTTCTGTCGTTTCTGTCGCTCATGCTGCTGCTGCTGCTGTTGGTGTGTACAGACACCCCAACCTGATAGAGTTGCGGGCCGTAGCCGTGAAGAGGCTCAGCCTGCGTGGGCCACCAACGCGCACGGCGAGGGGCTTCTTGATGAGCAGCCCCGCCAGACCTTTGGGGGTGGGGCTTCCTTGGGGGTCTCCGGGGCAACGGAAGACGCAGATGGAGGCCTTGCTGCTTTTTCTTTGGGCGACATACGCCTAGCTGAAAGAGCAGTTGAGAGCGGAATGACTTTAGAGGGATACTTCCAGTCTGTTAAGGGTGCGGGGCCAAAGGGGCCCCCTGCGGATTCCCCTGCACGTGAGATAAACGCCGCAGAGGCCCCTGGAGGCCCCTCGTCTCTGCATCAACTGCAGCAACAAAAACAACCGGCAGAAAGTCGTCGCAGCACGTGGGGCCCCCACGGAGCCTCGGCCTCTCCGCAGGCCACAGTAGGCCTTGGCGGGGTCCCGCTGGAGCATGGAGTTGAAGAAGAATTTTCTTTTTTAGAGGAAACAGTAAGGAGGCCTGAAGCACTAATCTACACCTTAAGCGCTGCCGCTGCAGCTGCTGCATGCAAAGCCACGTTTTGTTTTATGTGTGCAGGAGTTTCCGCTGACAGTTGAGGCGCGTGCCCAGGGCAGCGGCCCCCACGAGGCGAGCGTCGACTCCTCGGCGTCCACGAAGGCTCGCGCGAAAGCAGCAGCAGCAGCTGCTGCTGCACACGCTGCTGCAGCAGCACCATCCAATCCTGGGGCTGCATGCGTTGCTGCGTGGTTCACCACAATGCTTGCAGCTCCTCCCGAGGGCCCCGACTGCCAACCTGGGGTGCCGAGGGGCCCCTCTGAGGGTGCAAGCTCGACCCCAAAGGAGCAAATGCTGCAGCAGCCGAGAAGAGATGTGGGGAATGCCGCAATGCAGCAGCAGCTCTATCTGCAGTACCAGCAGCGCCTGCATCAGCAACAGGCGATATCTAGACAACACCGAGGCCAACGGCGTAGGTACACGTTCATTAGGAGTCTTTTTTATATGTCTGCCACTGAGCAGAATTCCCTTTAACAGTTTTATTTGGGGGTCTCAGCACAAGACCAAAAAACCGCACAGGAGAGAGATGCGTTTGTTTTTGTTGCTGTTTGGGGCTGCATGCAGTGGACGCGGAACAGGGCCGCGAAGCAGGCAGGCAGCTCCTCTCCCTTATTGGCGTAGTGCCGAGGGCCCCCATCGAGGCGCCGCAGGCAGACTCCCTGAGGGGCTGCCCTCCTCCCCAGAGGCTCCCCGGAATGGCCCGGGAGGAACCGCTTAGGAAAGCAGCGCCTACGGCCGCGGCCGATTTAGAGCGGCAGATGATGCAGCGACAGCACTACCTGCAGCAGCAGCAGCAGCACATGCAGCAATTGCAGCAGGAGCAGCACATGCAGCAGCAGCAGCACATGCAGCAGCACATGCAGCACTTGCAGCAGCAACAGCATCAAATGCAGCAAATGCAGCATCCGCATGTGAACCCCCATTTTCTACCGGGGGACCTCACGTAAGAAACTTCTTTCCTTTTCGTTCATTCCCTCCGCATCTCTGCCCTTTATGCCGCACATGTCTTTTATTTGTTTCTGTATTCTGAACGGATGTGCAGGCCCTCGCTGCTGACAGGAAGGCCGACAGCCAGAGGCCTCCCAGGGCTCCTTTTGGGGGCCCCGGCGGGGTACGCGGGCCCCCCACATAATAACCCTAAGGGGCCCCCCTTGTCAAGGGGAGGAAGCGGGGAGCGAAACCTTCTGAAGCTGCTGCATGCAGGGGGGAGCCCATTTGCAAGCCCTCCAGAGGCGTTGCCCCATCCCCCTGCGGACCAGTGAGGGAGTAAGAAGGCATAGGGACGTATTTATTGTCTTTTATGTGTCTCTAAAACAGCCATCTTATTAAATTGCAGTTGCCAAAGCGAACGGAGTCAAGACGGAGTTGGGAATGTGCCAAGTCTCGTGCAGCTGAAACCGTAAACCGTAAAATGAGCAGTCTAGGGGGTATTAGAGACGCACGCAACGCGTTGCTAATAGAGGGTGGAAAGAGCCTTTTATATATGCTTTGTTTTGATTCGCTTATTGTCTTAAGGTTGGTTTTGATCCGCCTTAGGCCATCGAAATTTGTGGAGACTTTTTGTTGAGGGCGGGCAGGATACATAAGCTGAAAACGGCTGCGTTTCCTCTAGCATATACACTTTATTTATTATACAGATTTCAACAATTTATTTTGATCACAACTTTTATTTTAAACCTCCTGAGAATGCTTTCTGTCATTTTAGGGGTTTATACTTGCAGACGATGACGCATTTATTTTATTGCCGATATGCAGATGAGTTTTTTTGGTTGGTTTCTCTCACCTGAATGGCATTGGGCTCTGGCAGCAGAACGTGCGAAACTTTCATTCCAAGGTATGAAACATTCGTAGGAGCTTACTGGCCATAATGATAGCGGGAATGGGAACTGGTGGAATGTTGGTTTATGGAGAAGAATCGGATAAATAAAGCTTTTTGCTCCAAGTCCGCCTGCCCTGGTATATTTATCTGGGAACTGCGAACAGCAGCGAAAGTGCTTTTCGTGAACCGCACATAGGTTTCTTTTCCTGAGCAAACAAAAGAGAAAACGCAAGCGTGTTTCCCATTTCAGCTTGTGGCGAACATGCATGTGCGAACTTTTTTTATAGGTGTATATGCACTTAAGCACCACTGGACACATTGGGTTCATGTCTGCCCACATCCTAATTGAAAGAAATAAGTCGTATCCACGCTAAAACAAAACACTTTACTCATTTGTTGCAGCGACCATGTTCCGCGCTCCAAATCAATACCACAAACAGGGGCAGCGGCTGAAAAGGAAGCCTATGAAAGAACGCCGGCGGGAATATTTTCACAGTCGTATTCCGTTTGTTCCTGAAGGAAATGAGCCTTCTAATCCTCCTCGACCATTGATGTTGTGGGTGGCTAAGGTAAAATTAACTATTTGAGCTGTGAAACAAAATAACAATGCATACGCTTTCCCCATAAATGTAATCAGCAACATTTGCACGCTGTTCTGTCACAGATACAATCAGCAAGAGCTTTAATAAATGACCAGGAACCACCACTCTGTCTTATGCTGGAGCTCCAAGTCGATGTAGCTATTCTGTATGTCGGTTTAGCAAAGAAAACATCGAATTGGAACTTAACTTTTCATTTCTTCCGTTGACAGACTGGACGACCTCCCCGCATGGGGAGCAATTGCGTTAAGATCTTGGGACTGCGTATGTGCAAATGCCCACGAAGCAAGATGCATTCAAATAAAGACTTTTCAGTTTAGCGAATACGTCCAGAAATGTGTGTTCCGGATATGCAACACCCTGTGCAATTCGCTGGTATGCTTTGCACCTGGTGCCAACGGCGCAAATAAAAACATGTTCAACAAGAAATGATATGACCGTTCAGGATCGTCAGTCCTCGAGATCTTTCCTTGGCCCTACAGGCCCTTCAAGCTTGTGGCCATTTGAACTTAACGAGTCAAACTGCCGCTGTTTCGTCGCGGCAATGAATGTGCCTCCTCACTCGGAGTCTTCGCCAGAACGCCCGTTTCGTGGGAGCATCCCATTTCGTAGCGGTTCTTTAGTAGTTCTGCAAGGTGCGGCTAAAATGGTATTTTGGATCTTTTTATTCTGTTACAGTTGTTTATCTGGGAGTGTCTTGGGGTACAGGATGCATTGTGGTAGGGGTCGGGAAGTCTGTCAACGTAGCTCTTATGAAAAGCTTCGCCCGCATCTGTTCCTGCCACGCGATTTCGAATGAAACAAATGCTTCTGCACCTCCAGTGCTAACCTGTGTTACAAAGGGGGGAGAAATTGGCCCCTCGACTGTCGCTGCAGGCCGAAATTGTTGCGTTTGTGGAAGGAAGGTAATGCGCTATTTTTCACAAGAGACGCTTAGTTTGCATTTTTTATACTCTTTCGTTTGAAGAAGTGGAAGGAGGTGGAGTCAAGCCGTGTCTACCGCAGCATGCGAAATCTTGAAGTATTTTACCCAGCGAACCGAACCAGTAAGACCATTCATCTTTTTCTCTGTTCTCTCATTCTCATTCGTGGCATGTCACACGAAGAAACGCAATACGTCAGCCTGACTATTCTCCTGGGTAACGACGCCGTTAGTTACCTTTTTCTAAAGAGCAATCTCTCACTCAAAGCCCAGATGGAACTGCCGCTGAGGCCCCTGATGCCATTCTATTTGAGGGCTCGCGGGTCGACTTGGCCGCTGCAGTCTTGTGTAATGGTACGTCTGCTGTCTGCTGTCTCGCAACAGCCCAAGCCATGAAATCCGTTTCAGCAACATCGGCTTTCGATTGCAATGGCAGGTTAGTTTGCTTGCCTCGCCGAGTTGCACCCAGCGGGACGTATTTTGTCTATCTGCACAGGATGCTGGCGGGGACCCACCTGCTGCTAATGTCGTGCCGAAAATCGATTGTAAGGCTCGCACGCAAGACAAGCCCCATAACTTTTGCATGCAAATCTACCCGTTGCAGGTCTTGGGTGTATCGGAAAGAAAGAGAGAACGTGAAGACCAGCAGGAAGAAAGCAGAGCCTTGCTGAGCAGAACCGGGCAAGATGTCAGATTCTTCAGCTTCTCAGCAAGGCTGCAATCCCTCAGTTTGCCAAAATCGGCAATCACCTGCCCTCGTGCCATTCGATTTTCACAAGAGGAGAAACAAGAATGGCGCTTGCTATGCAGCACTCTGGTGACAGACCTTTCACTGAATGGTGGCAGAATAAGAATACCAATAACATTAATTATAATTAGGCTGAGACACTTGGAAACAAACAATTATCGTTAAAGGAGTTTGGCTTCAGCCTCGCGCTGCTCATCAGCATCGCCAGTAGTCAGTCAAGCGGATGCAGAATGAGCGAATCTCTTTCCATCCTTTCTGCTGGAAGTCGCTGGTTTGAAAAAGCAGCAACAAAGTGGAGTCGACACTTGACGTTCCCAATGCAGATAGCAGGTAATTTGAAGATAAATAATGATTTCATGAATGCCAAAAGTATCAGTCTTTCCTTCCACTCATAGGGAGTGATTTCGGTGGTTCCCAGGAGTCCCTTATGAGTGCTAAAACAAACAGCACTTTCCAGTTGACAACTCAGCCGTTTTCTGAAGAACTGAGGGCAATGCATGTTCTTATTGTTGCAGACGACGAGCGCAAGGTTCTGCAACAACTTGAGGTGAGCCAGCTATCTTTTAGGTATGAATTGGAGCTCCTGTTGCTGCAGCTGCAGTTTGCTGCTTCAAGAATATAATATATACCTTCATACGTGCAACTCTGACTTGTCTAGGAAATGCCGCTGAAGAGCACGACATTCGTCACGTTCGATCCGGCTAAACACGCTACAGAGCTTTTGCTGCATGTGCAACATGTGAGAAGCGGTCGCATTTTTCTTTCTCTCCACTGCACTTCTAATTTCATGCATTTCAGGGAGTTGCGCTTGTAAATCTTTCTGCTACGACAGGAAGGCAGCAAAAACGACTTGTGCGATGTAAGAATACACCCACGTTCTTTGCTATCTGAGCTTTTCAAGTTTTTCTCCTGCGGCCAATGGCGGCTCGAGCAGTGATTTCCTCAAAAGGTTGGCCCCTAAAGAAAACACATCTTTATTATACATGTTTTTATTACACCTTTATTATACTTGTTTATTGTTGCCAATAATCCAGCCGTTACAAAAGTGTCTATTTGGGGTAAGTCATTTTCCCCACCCACGAAGGGCTGCAGAGTGAAAGAAATGGCGGCGAAGCATATTTTGTCTCTGAAAGCTCCCAAGCGTGGATATCTTCATCTGTGAGTAGATGCGAACAATCAAAACTATCTTTATTCATATGTTCTCCTTTTTTGCTCTTAGGGTGATGCCCATTTCCATCCTTCCTCGAAAACAAGAAACCCGCCAGATGGATTGTCTAAGGAGCTAATAAACCAATTTGATATGTTGGTTGTCAGCTCCACGGTAAGTGCAGGTTTGCTTTTTTAATATAAAACATTTTGTTTTATTTCCGTCGGCAGGAAGATCCCGCATGGCTGGACACCATCTTATCGCGTTCTCAGTCAAATGAAATCCGTGAGAGCTTCAACTCGTGCGCAAACACGGTGATAACTCAATAAAAGATATACTTTTCAGCTTCTGCAGCACATTCGCCATTGAAACAACTCACTGGAAACTCGTGTTGGCCCCTTTTGCACCGTCTGTCGTCCGAAAGACTGATTGGGTACAAACTCCTTCCCTCACGTCTCTACCAGAAACATAAGGCATACAAATACTTTTACACCTTCCAGAGTTACGGATACAGCGCAGGAGCTTTTCGTTGATTATGTTAACGCAGCTTCAGCTGAGAACGGAATAACTTGCAGAGCCACAAGAATCCTGGCGGCCTCTGCCGCTGCCATTTCGAAAATTCTCGGTAAATCACGCAAGCCATTGGTGTTCGCGCTGCGGTGCATTAAGAAAATGTTATTTTAATTTCTATTTTATAATTACTTATTTATTTTTAGTTATTTATATACGTAGGGAGGCGCTGCATTGAGACACTCGATGTCGCACTAGGAGTCCTCGTCTGCGAGCTCACCGCCGTTTCCAACTGCGGCAACTATCTCAGCACTAGCCCTACAAACGCCGATAAAAGGTAATGAAACAAAACAGAGCAAGTATCTCATTAAGAGAAGTGTCTACCTAATGTAATTTGTTTTACGTCAGCTCCGCACTGTACTCATTCAATACACAAGATCCGGATTTTCTAGCAAGGAGAATCATCGCCTTCCTTTCAGATATCAACACCCCGTTTCCTTAGCATCTGACGAATGCCTACGCCTCAAAGGAGTTCCCAAAAGGCATACATTCCAGACAAGATGAACATCTCGCTGCAAAAGGAGACAGGCAAAAGCACGCCTTCATTAAGCCCTAAACTAAATTGGTTTTCATAAAGGAGACGCTCTCTACATGTGAAAACCCACAAAAGCAAGTGGGGGCACCGCTGGGAGCTCCCGCGTTTGGGAGAAAGTCTCGGAAAGTGTCGTCGCTCAAGCCAAAAGCTTGGCCTGTCAAAACAACAGCAAAGACAGCAAGTAAATTCAATTAAGCCACTTAGGCGCGTTACAAAAGTAAAAAATAATACGGGTAAAATGAAAGAAAAAGGAACAATAAAAATAATGAAATTCAGTTAAGTCACTTGGAGACATGCAATAGGACAGTAAAAAGACGGAAAAATAAAAATACAGTTGAAATAAAAAAGAAAGGAAAGAGAAAAGCTCACTCGCAGACACTTGTGCTAACGAAGGCTGTGAGGCCTTGCTCTCCCCTCCGTTGCAGCCGAGCTAGTAAACTCTTTTAATGTTTCATCTCCCTCAGCTTGTCTCTTTTCTTTTAACATTTGGTGCCGCTGCTTGCCTCTCTCGAGCTTTGAATTTTTCTTCCTATAAGAACCTTTTTTGCCTGTTAGGGCGAGGCGCAGCATCTTGTGAAGAGTACATCGTGGCCCTGGAAGTAAAATTTGCATTTCCTTCCATTCTCCTGCTTCTTTTTCTGAAGTGTATTTTGAAAGATGATTGATTTCTTCCTCCTGCTGAAACCCCACAGGAACTGACAAACGGATATCTCCGTAGGGTTCACTCAGCCCGAACTCTCTCAGCCGCCCTAAATCAAAATCACTTGCGTCGTAAGAAGAAAATAACCCTGTGGTGGTCGAGCAAGAAAATGTGGCAACCACATCTGGACATGATTTCCTTTCCTCCTCTGAAACTGGAGAGCAGGCGACGTGGTTTGTTACGACTAAATGCGTCTCTCCAACAGCCTCCATTCAATTTTATTTCTAAGGTAACTCTAACAATTAACAATAAAACATAGAAAGACGCACAAACCTAACAAGGGGGCTGGTGTGCGGACAACCGCTAAGGTGTGATAGCTGTCTTCCCTCGAAACTGGCTTCGATTGGTGAAGCCTTAAATACATCAACTTCAATTATAATTGTTTATTTTATAAAATTCCCCGGCTTTTATACATTAAATTTAATTATAAATGATTATTGTGTAAAATCGCTGCGCTGCGTGTTGCACAGAGAAACGAAATGCCAGTGACCACCACACGAAAGACTTGTGGTGACACTAAACCTGTGGCGGTGCTTTTATGTCAGCATCCAAAGCAAATAAAAATTCTTGCAATAGAATAATTTTTTTATTTTACTAGTTTTTTAATTATTCAAAAATGAGTAGTTTTTTCATTTCCCTTTAAAATTCGCCAGTTTAACCACTGGACCACCCAGCATTTGTCCACTCATAGGGGGCTGGCTGCTCTTTCCGATTTCCCCTTCCTCAGCTTGGCACACAAATAGCAAAATTCACATGATGTACAGGTAAATATATTTTCATTGCCTTTAAGGGCAAATTGTGAAGCCTGGAGCAATGCCAGTGGCGCTTAGAAGACCTCAGTTTACCTGCATTCGAGAAAGAGGCTCTGCTCTGTAGACACCACCGCTAACTCCGTTGCCGTGTTTATTAAAAGAGGAACTATCCGGAAACTTGGCGCGGGGCAGCAGCTCAAGGGGCTGCTGTGCTTTGGGGGTTGAGACAGAATCTATTAGGGCCTACTGCTACAAGAAAATAATAGTTCTTTGGAACTATAAGTCGTATTAGGCTGCATTAGAAGCTGCACTACAAGAAGCTTTTGTAAGTAAGTAAATTAAAACTAAACTAGCCAAGGCTCCTTAAGTTTCGCCATTAGGGAGCTCTGAAAGGAAAGTTGAGGAAAAGGAGAGGCTCCAGAATGCTGACAAGGTTTAACAAAGCATTTTTAAAAATGCCCTATGGCCGTAGAGAGCCAAGGGACAATTTGAACCTTTTCAGATAGGAATTCTTGTTCACAACGTGAGTGCCAGACAGAAGCACAACACCTCCGGAGAGTCCCTTCCACAAAACACTCTAAACAAAAGTGTTTTTGTGTTTGTTTAAACAAAAAGGCCGTAGGCATGGCCCGTCATTCCTTCAAACCTTTAATCTGATTTCAGGCTTTTATTTGCCTGCCTTCAAGATAGAATTTTGTAGTTACTAAAAAGGACGGTTTTGAGGACTAATGATGGTTGTAACTGCTCAGTTTCTTCTTCTTGCCTCTTCCTGCAGCATCTGTTCCTATGTGAAGTTTAGCTGCTGCTGGTGCATTGGATTTCGATAGTCACAAACCCTCTGAGATTGCTGCACCTGGGGGTCCATTTGCATACCACAAGGAGAAGCTTGGTGAGTCAGCCACTGCTTATGAAAATCCATTTCGCGGAGATCCTCAAAAGCTGCAAATTCCTCGTGAGGCACAAAATTGGCTGCAGGATGCTGTTGGTAAGAGAAGCTCTGCTGCACCTGAAAAGGCTTTTGGTGCTCTCTTAGGCCCTGCTGCTGCAGCGGCTCCTCATTCTTCATCTGAAAATACGATACGTGCTCTGCTGCCAGCTGCTGTTGCTGGTGAGGTGCGGCTAGCTTCTGTTGAGGCACGGCTAGCTGCTGTTAAGGCGCAGTTTGCTGCTGTTGAGGCGCGGCTAGCTGCTCTTCGTGCCGGTTATCTCTCTGGTTGTTTTCATAATAATTCTTTTGTTGAAAAACGGGAATATTCAAGCTTTATTGTCTTGCCTTCGGGTGTACGTGCTGCTGCTGCTGGCCAAGGCAGCTCGAGGGGCAAGAAGCAAATGGCTGCGCGCAGGGGAGAATCGCTGCTGGCAATTCTGCTAGTTTCTTGAAAAACAGCAAATTAAATTTTTTGCCAGTTTTTCTCTCGGTGCTGCAAGCCATTTTGATGAGTCTTTTGGAAGCGGCTAGCAGAAATGCCAAAGGCGGAGATAAAAGCGCCGACAAGATTCAACTTCTCCGCGACGTTCCACAAATCCGCGACTGAAAGAAACTGCAAATGCTCTTGAGGGGGAAAGCTGTACCCGGGGGGTATTTTCCCTTCTGCCTTTTGTATCATGGCATAACGGGTCCGCACGGCGTGTAGGAGCTGCGTCTCTCCTGCTTGGCCGAGCTGCGCTTTCAAATGTTTCTCAGCAGATTTCCGCAAAACGCCAACAGGTACTTTTGCATGCACAAGACCCCAGGCGGTTTTATTGGGTTTTTCCGCAAGCGGCGTTGCGTGCAAGCTGAAAGTCTTTTCATAAACTTGAGAAATATAATTATTTGTCTGCGTCGGAAACGTTGGATTCTGTGCGCTGTGAGAGACTTTTAAAATCACGGGCAAATGGGGAGAATGAAAAAAAGCCGCATTATCGGGTTCCTGGGTGGAAAGATGATAGCGATCCTTATCATAGGGAAATGAGCAGGGCGCTGCTGCCCTCTGCGGCATGCGCGGCATGGCTAATGATGAAACAAAACAATAAATCAAAAAACAAAATAAAAAAAAAATAAAATTTCTGTTTTCAAGACCACAAAAATAAGCTATTCTGATGTGGTGACCGGCGCCTGTCGACCAAAAAAGGCGTATTTTCTGTGCCAAAGAAAAAACCCGAATTACTTGATGGATGGGGAAACTGGTGCAATTTTCAAAAGCCAATAAAAAATATTTTATATTAAAATTAATTAAAATAAAGATGACATGCAGGCATTGAAAATTTCAAGAAAAAGTTCTATCATTTGACTGCAAGATCTCGGTGACCTAATGCCACTCTGCGATCCATTGGAGAAACAAAAACGTGAAAAGCTTGAGCTATTCCGGGAAAAAACAAATCTTTTAAGTATTAATAATTTAAATATTAAATTAAAACAGAATAAACAATGCCCGTATGTATTGCCAAACCCCTGCTTGGAGATGGTGAGCAGAGACACCAGAAACTCAACTCACCTTCAAAACTATCAGATAGGTTGAAACTTCCAGAAAAAACTTCCTGCATACATTTCGTGTAAATAAATATGTATTTAAATATAAAAATACTTTTGAAACCATTTTAAAAATCATTGCCGGAGGCAGAAAACCCGTTAAATATAAAAATTCACCAAAGTTAGCCTCGCTGCTGAAGGCAACGAACCCCTGGCAGTTTGATGGGAAGCAGGCTGCGCCAAACGCCTGCTGAAGAGCATCAATAACAAACGGATTTTTTTAAAAAATAAAATTATTTGCAAGGTAAGAAGACATAAAAAGGTTTCTGTTTTCTGCATTGCTGCTGCCCTGCCAACGGCGAAGAAAGAGAGGGCGCCAGCAATCACACCACCAACAAGCGTGCCTTCTTGGCCTCTTCCTCTTTTTATAAAAATACCATCTTTTTTGTCTCTTTGCTTTTTATTTAAATATTATTTTTGTGGACCTTTTCGTGCTGCAAAAAAGAATATCATAGAGCGCCAGCATTCTCACCAGCAACACGCGTGCCTTGTTTGCTTCTTCATGCTGTATACACAAATACCACAGAGCCTGCTAATGAGACGCACCTGCTAAACTGGCATTAGCAATAAGCAGGGCATAAGGCATCTTGTTTGTCTCTTTCCCTATTGGGGTTTCTTTAATCAAAGTTAAAAAAACGCAAATTTCTCGTGAGAAGAAAATCATCCCCTCCGATGGTTCTGAGGGTGTCCAGAGGTGCAACACAAAAATTTTCTTGGGGTTACCGACTGAATTTTTTTATAAAAAAATACAAAAGGCAGCTGGCCTACCTTAAATCGCTTTTGTTGATTATCTGCCTGCATGCATTCTCTGCCAGCCAAAAGGCAAAAGACTCTCTTCTCTCTCTCAGTTAAAGTTAAAACCTCTCTGGGTTTTACATGCCTCCCACTTCCAACGCAAGCTGTGAGGCAGCAGCATCAAGAAACGGCAGATAAGTTGCTCGCATTGACGGCTGCATGCGGTCAAGGCTAACCACAGCAGCAGCAGATGCTCCTGCTGTTCAAAAGAAGCGGCAGCAGCTGCAGCTTCTTCTTCTGGCGCTTTCCCGATATTTCTTATCAACCGCAGCTGACCGCGGCTGCTGCTGCTGGCTGCTGCTTTTGCTGCTGCTGGATACTGCTTTTGCTGCTGCTTTGCATGCGCATTTGTTCTCGCCCGCTGAGGAACAAACCTCCTTCACGGCTGTACAAAAAGAAAGTGAGGTTTTTGTCGTCTTTGGTATTTTCCCACTGCCTCAGGACTCGGATAACAGCAAAGAGGAGTTGTTGGCGGAGGCTTAATCTGCCTCAGGTGCATGCGAGGCTAAAAAACCCCGTTGGCTCCTCCAGCTCGCATCTCACAGCCTTTTCAAAAAATGAAGTTGTTTGAATTGTTGGGTGCTGCAGGGAAAGCTAGGAAAATTTGTTTTATGTTCGTCCCTTGTTCCACCCAAATGAACTTTTGTGTTCCTATTTCAACAACTTTAACTATTTAAACAAAAGTGTCGTGTGGGTCTACCTGCCGTCTGTGATAGGCAGCTATCAAGGCCAAGGTCGCTGCTATCTTATCTTGGAAGTTTATTGCTTGCTGCTGTAATGCAGCAAAGAACTGTTAAGGCGCGCGTCTCTATTTTTTGCTAGCTCCCTGCCTCTCCTATCTTCTGCCCTTGTGTGTTTCTACCTCTCTCTGCTCTGTATGGCAAACTCCATCTGTCTCTCTTTAGCTAGCTGCGTGCCGCAAGCGCATACGAAACGCATGCAAAACGCATGCAAAGAAGCGCATGCAAATCTTATGCAAAGCGCATGCAATAAAGCGCATGCAAACAAGCGCATGCAAAGCGCTCAGCAAGCTTTCGCTGCAGGCTGGTGAGCGACCAACAGATTGAGTGGTGTCTCTATAGCAACGGAAAGCGATTAGTTCCCTAAGAGACCTGTGGTATTTGCTGGGTCTTGTGTGTTGGAAGAAGACAACAATAGTGTGAAAACAAGCAGCTAATTCTGTGAGCTTTGTTGACTTTTAAAAGAGTTAGTTCCGTCTGTCTGTTCAGCTTGGTGTATTTATTTGTTACTCGAGAGCTTCTTTAGCCGTTGTGTTTACAGAAAAATAGAAACACCTTTAAATAGACAAAAAGAAATGAAAACCTCTTTTTCCAAAAAAAAACAAAACAATTTTAATTTAATTTCTGTCGCTTTTCACCTTTTATTGTTCCTCATCATTGATTGGCTGCTCTCCACTTTGACTTGCAGTTTTTTCTTGGCACCCCAGGCCTCAGAGAAATAAGGCTTTCAAGGCGCTCTAGAAAGATTCTGCAAATAATCTGAAATCAAGAGAATTATTGAAGTGAATAAATTAAAATAAATAAATAAAATGAATTATTTATATAAAACTTTTAACCCTTTTTCTTCATCCGACACCCCAGCAAACCCTAAAATGGGTTTTTGCTGCAAACTTTGAAATAAACACCAAAAGTCCACCAAAGCCTCAATGAACGCTTTTCCCCGATTAATTTGTTTTTTGAATTTAGTTTAATTCAATTTATTTTGCTTACTTTGTTTCTTTTCCCTGAAAATGATCATCTGGCAATCTCGCTATCCTCGAGGCCCCTAGACCTCGCAGAAACAGCTGCATGCAATCTTCTTCCCTGTGGCCGTCCCTACAGCCGAGGGAGAACAATGGGACTGCCGCGGGCAGCAGCAAGCGCAGCAGCAGCAGCTACTGGCGCAGCAGCCGCGGGAAGAGCTGTGGGGCTCTTCTGTAGCTGCCGCTGCTTCGCTGCTGCTGCTGCAGTGCAGCAGCAGCAGCAGCAGCAGCCCTCTGTTGCTGCTGTCGCTGCTGCAGCGAGCAAGCCCACGGCTAAGTTCAAAATCAATGGGCACAGCAGGCAGCAGCTGCAGCAGCAAGCGCACCGCCTCGACGAGTCCGCCTCCAGGAGACACTCGGGTGTCTCCTGTGACAGCACCAGCAGCAGCAGCACTAGCAGCAGAAGTGCTGCAGTGAGTTCATTTGCTGCATTGCTTTTAAACCCACTGGATGTAGAGGAGGCCCCTCCAAGCCGCCTGGCTGCAGCAGCAAAGGCCGCGGCCTCTCAGCCTCGCCTTAACTTTGTGAGTTTGAATTTGGGCCTTGTGGGATTGTGCGATCCCAGCTGCTGGATTCTCGCATGCAGCCGCAGGCCTCACGGTGGCTTCTAGTTGCTGCTGCACTGCAGCAGCACGGCCTGCTGCAGCTCTCGAGCAGCAGCATGCTCCTCCTGCTGCTGCTGCTTCAGCACGCTGCTACTGCTGCTGCTGCTACTGCTGCTGCTGCATGCTGCTGTTAGAGTGCAGCCGCAGCAGCAGAGTGGAGACACTTTGTCTCTCTTTGTGTTTCTTGCGGCGCTCAGGAGCTCTGGAGTGCTATTTGCCGCCGAGCAATTTCTCTACAGAAAGCGCTGCGACTTTACGATGCTGCGCTGCTGCTGTCTGCTGCTGCTGCAGTGCAGCGGCTGCTGCTGCATTCCAAGCAGCAGCAGCCACCGCAGCAACGCCAGCAGCTGCTGCAGCAGCACAGCCGCATGGTCGAGGCAGCAGCAGCAGCGCTGTCTCGCGGCCTTCTGCGGCAGCAGCAACAGCACGCTGCTTTGGCCAAACAGCAGCAGAAGCAGCAGCAGCAGCAAGACGCTGCTTTGGTTAAACAGCAGAAGCAGCAGCAGCAGCAGCAGCAGCAGCAAGCGGTAACGCCACCAGTGTTGACTATGGCGGTGCATGCACTTGCTGCTTTAAAGCTTCAGCGCGGGCCGCTGCTGCAGCAAATTGCTGGTGCTGCGGCAAATCTGCAGCTGCGGACTTTCAGCGGCTACGATTTGACGGCTTTCTGCTGCTCCTTGCTGGCAGCAGTGCAGCAGCAGCAGCAGCAGCAGCAGCAACAGCAGCAGCTTTCTGTGTTGCAGCACCTGTCTCCCCTTTCGGAGCAGCTCGAGGCCTTGCTGCTGCTGCAGCTGCCGAAGCAAAATGCGGCAGCACAGCGAATCAATGCTGCCCTGCTGCAACAGCTAAACCGTGAGTTGCTGCACGTGCAGCAAGAGCAGCAGCAGCAGCAGCAGCAGCAGCAGCAGC
>NPHX01000323.1:555364-567510 GCA_002271815.1 Eimeria falciformis
TGCTGCTGCTGTTGCTGTGGGATGGCAGCTTGTGCTTTTGCTGCAGCAGGAATGGCGGGCTCGCCGCTGCTTCTAATCTCTGCGTGTTCCCTTGCTGCAGCAAGAGGCGCCCTGCTGTGGAAGCACTGGGTGTCACCTGAAGAACGCCGGAGAAAGGAGGGGCTGCTGTTGCTGCTGCTTCCTTGGCCGTACAGCTGAGGTGTACATACACCTCAAAAAAGGTATAGCCGTGCTGCCCGTTAAGGAAAAGCAAACAACAAACAAATATAAATATTATTTTTAAGCTGCGACTCGCCCTGTTTCTGGTAGTCAGAAGAGGCTACGGCGGCCACCACACATGCATGCAGCGAGCTGTCGGTACACCCCAAGTAGGCGTCATTTGTCGGTGGCAGTTTCTGGAACAAAAACAGGAAATAATAGCAAATTAAAGTATTTAAATGTTTTATTTTGTTGAATTTTAAACAATAAATGCTCCATTTGCCTGTTTCTTCTCTCTACGCCAGCTTCCCTCGCACCTGTTATTAAAGATTGGGTGGTTTGTTAGCTCCCTAGAACTCGAAAAGCAGGGAAATACTGATAAAAATAATTTTATTTTTTGTCTTCTAGGACGATACGGCATTTGCAGAAAAGGACTATTTAGTCCCATTTGTTTTTAAAAATAATAATAATAATAATATTAATTAGTTTAAAGTGGCGGGTTTCTCCTTGTCTTTAGCTTCAAAGGAAATTCCGCTTTGTGTCTTGCTGGTAGCCCTTTTGGAAAGACAGACAGAGAGGCAGAGACAAGAGACAGGCAAAGACAAGAGACAGGCAGAGACAAGAAACAAGCGGAGACAAGAGACAAGCAGCTCAGCAGCAGCAGCAGAGAGAGAGAGAGAGACGCATCTCCTCCTTGCCGCTCCGTCTGTACACTCCAGCAGAAGCCATTTTTGGAGATGGGAGAGCATGAGTCGCGGCCAGAGACGATTAAGGTGGTTTCTTCGGGCTGCTGCACACGCAACTAATAGTCGATTTCTTTTCTGTTTCGCTCATTTTTATTTTCAACGACGTCTTTAAAGACATGCTGCTCAGAGACAAATGAAACGATTAAACCTTTTATCCTTGCTTTCGTAAATGCACAAAAATCAGCAAACAGAGGGCAAATGCGCCGAGTGTCTGTACACCCCAGCACCTCCGCCAGGTGTCTGTACACCCCAGAACCTCCACCAGGTGTCTGTACACCCCAGCACCTCCTCACGCTGCGTTGCTGCAGGATTTGCCTACTTGGAGGCCCGAAGAAATAGAGAAAATTGTCTCTGAAGTTCTTGAGGGTGGGAATTTCGTTTGTGTCTTTTCAAGTGTCTGTCTCCTCCCTTTAAAAAGCAGCTGTCTCCCTTGAGTCTGTCTTGTCTCCAGCAGCGTGTGTTTAAGATTAGGAGGCAGCAAGTTCATTTAAAGACATATTAATGTATGTCGGTGAAAGAGACAGTTAGTGGGATTGGCAGCATCTGCTAAGAATGCCGCGGGCCTGCGTGTGTTTGGCCATCTGGGCGATGGAGACAGCGCAAAACACGTGTTTATTTGCCTGTCTCTTCTGCCTGTCTCCCGGCTAGAACTCCTCGGCGGGAAGGATTACGATGACCAGCAAGTGGCGGCCTGGACTGATAGAATCTGCGAGGGTTGCATGCGCCGATTGGCGGAGCTTAAAAAGCCCTACAAGTTTGTTGGTAAGATACTTGAAGCTCTCCGTCTGTACAGACACCCCAAACAAACCACAATCCTCAGCAACAACAGCATTAAAACAAGCATCATCAAATTAAATAAGTGATTCAAACAATTAACATTAATGAAATACATAAACCTAACAACTACTGCATGCAGAAGGCAAATATTTCCTGCATTTTTCTTTGGGGCTTTGGGGGGCTTGTCTTGCTGCTAACCGCAGTGCATGCGACGCTCGTACAGCGCGGTGTGGGCTCTCTGCACATTGCCTCTGCTGGCCACTTCTGTCAAGGCGCTGACGGTGAGGCTCTAAGGAGACAGGTTTACTAAAAAGGAGACAGTTTAAATAAATAAGAGACAGTTTAAATAAAAGAAACAAATCTGGGGTGTCTAGGGACCTCTACTGCCCTTTCAACAAAACGCAACAAAATGTTTTTGCCAACTTCTTTGCTGTCTCTTATATCCCAACTGCTGCTGCTGCTACTGCTGCTGCTACTGCTGCTGCTACTGCTGCTGCTGCTGCTGCAGGAGTAGTTACGTATATCTGGCCTGAGGAGCGGCTCCACGACAGAGACGGTCGAGGCATTGAGGCGGCTGTGCAGGTTTTTGGCTTTGCGTTTTAATAGCTGTCTCCTCCCTTTTCCCCTGAGGTGTCTGTACACCCCAAGCGGAAACTAGTATGAGGTGTCTGTACACCCCAAACGGAGACCGGCATGGGATTATTTTTGTTTCTGAATTGCTAAGCAACTTCTCCGATGCATGCAGCCGCTTCGGCTCCTAGCGCATGCGTTGCTGCAAAGGGCCCCATTCTACGCCTAGCTAACGTCTGGGGTGTATATACACCCCAAAACACAAATTAGACTGGGATTCCTGTTTGCCAGGAGCAGCAGCGGCAACAAGCCTGGGAGATGTGAGGATAAGCCGTTGAGATGTACGTACACCGCAGAAGACAGGGAGCTGCTGCTGCAGCAAGTGAAAAACTACAGAGGCTCAGCTGCACTGGGGCTTCGCTCTGGCGGCTTCAGCAAGCCCCAAGCCCCGCATGCACTTTGTGTTAAACGCAGCAATGCTCTTGTTTGGTTTTCAATTATTTGTTTTAATTTTGTATTTTGCTGCTTCGCTGCCAACTGGAAATACGCGAGAAACAGCCTAAGGCCCTCTGCTGGCCGCTTGAGGGTTTGTGTGTTTATTAGTGGGGTTGTTGGGCTCTGCGCGTCTCTCCACTTTCAAGTGTCTCTACAGACAGACACTTCTGCTGCCTACACGCTGCATGCACCTCCCTTGGCAGTCGCCAAAGCATTTTATATTTACCATTTGCAGCCAAACATGAATAATAAATAAATTAAATAAAAACAATAAATAGTTAAATGGGCAAATACAATCATTAAATAGCTAAATACGTAAATACACTGCAGCGCCTGTCTCCTGTCTCCTCCAGAAATCACCGCTGCTTCCTCTGCATGCGAGGACTCAAGGAGACACAAAAAGCAGCCCCAAACTATTTATTTGAAAGAGAGACCCTTCCTGTTTGTAATGGCTCTCTCTCGCCTGTCTCTGTGCAGCTGCCCCAGCCTGAGCTGCTGCTGGGCTCTCTGCTTTCACCCGGCCAGCTAGCTGTGGCTAGCTAGAAGGGTCGAGGGTGTTGGCATGCTGTGTGTGTCTACAGACAGACAAATCTCTTAGGTGTTGCTTCTGCTGCTAGCTGCATGCATTGCGTTTCGCCGTGTTTTCATTAACAACCCCACCTCTAAATTCCCAAGCTTAATCTCTAGCCTCATATTCGCTTGTTTCTATTGCAGATAAAAAGAGAGAAGACAAAAAGTCCGCGGTGTAGTGCTGAATGCGTTTGTGTGACTCGTACAGACATTACTGGGGTGTACAGGCACCTCCGCCGTCCCTAATTTGTTTTGTTTTTTCACCGAAATACAAAACAATAAAGATATCAATATTAAAATTTATAAATGCGTTTATATAAAAAATTAAATAAAGAAAGCGTTTATTTCCTTGGCGCCTTAACCGGAGGCGCTGCCTGCATGCATTTCAAGTAGTTGAGCTGTCTGTACACCTGAAGAGAAACTGGCTTTATCACCACTTAAAACAATTGCTGCGATTAAAACTTATTCAAACAACTTCTATTCGTCTTATTTGCATCTCTTGGCAACACCACCATCTCCCCTGCCTCCCGCCTGTCCATTTTTCTTCGAGGGTGTAGGGTTTAGGGTTTAGGGTTTAGAGATTATCCAGCCTTGACTCGTCCCGCTTCTCCGTCAAAAATGTGATTGTTTCTAGGGCTTGAGGAAGAGCCGTTGTGATCTTCTGAGGTGTCTGTACACCCCAGCCCAGAAAAGTATCAACAGAAAGACAGGCAAGAGAGCTTTGTTTTTTTGTTCTTGTCTTGGTGCTGTACATGAGATGGTTAATACGCTAGAAAGGACAGGATGAGGCCGTGGGTTTGGGTGTCTCGACGGCTGCGTGTCTCCGCAAGGCAGCTGTGGCTTGGGCTGCTGCGGCGTGCAGCAGCAGCAGGTTTGTTTCTGCTCTTCTGCTGCAGCTGCGTGTACATACACCTCAGGTCTCTTCCCGAGCGGCCTGGGCTGCAGCAGCTGCTGCAGCAGCACCTGCACCGCCAGGCTGGGGAGAGTCTTGCAGGCATATGCAACAGCATTCGCGCTTTAGGGCCCCCTTTGCTGCATGCATTGGCGATATTTGGGGCTTTGATTTTGGATGTCTCCTCTCTTGTTTTCTTGTGGCTGAAGTTTCTCTATCCGCTCGTTGCTCCTGTTGTTGTTAAGGCAGTTCGGCTGTATCTGCAGCTGCAGCCGCAGCAGCAGGTGCTGCTGGCAGCAGCAGCAGCAGCAATACCTCTTTTCTATCTCCTGCGTATCAGCGAGAGACTGCAAAGGTTGAAAGCAGCAACTCTGTCTCTGTACTGTCTCCTCACCTCTTATGTGGCAGCAGGGGCTCCCTTGGCTCTCACGCTGCTGCTGCACTTCTGCTGCTGTCTCCTTTTTGGAATATCGCGTGTCTCCGACTGTCTCCGTGCTGTATGGCTGCCCCTCCCGCTTGTTGGCTCTGCTGCTTTTGCTGCTGCTAATCTAGATATATTTAGGGTAATTTCAGCAGCAGCAGCAGCAGCAGCAGCAGCAGAAGCAGCTAATGAGGCTGCAGCAACAAAGACGGATACCCTATCCCCAGCAGCAGCAGCAGCAGCAGCAAAAGCAACAGCAACAGCAGCAGCAGCAGCAACAGCAGCACGCGCGGAGAGGAGGCTGAAGGCTCTGCGCTCTCTGAACTTTTGGCTGATGCTCTGGTTTCTACAAGGTAAGAAAAACAGAGACAGGAGGAGACAAAAGGAGACAGGAGACAAAAGGAGACAGACATAAATACATTAAAAGAGAAACAAAGCCAAAAAGAGACAGACAGAAAACGATATAGAGACAGAAAGAGACAGAAAGAGACAGAGACAGGCAGGGAGAGAGAATTTATCCTTGCAGGTCGGAGAAGTGTTTGCTGCAGAGAGGAGACACCTGAGGCTGTTGCTGCTGCAGTTGCTGTTTTGCGTGTATCTGCGGTGTCTGTGCAGGTCTGGGGTGTACGTTGAGCGGGTTGCTGTTGCTGCTGCCGCTGCCTGTGCCCCTCCGGGTGTATGTGGAGGCAGCAACGCTGCATGCAGTGCTGCTGTTTTTGCTGTTGGGGCTCTTGACAGG
The DNA here is from genome assembly GCA_002271815.1 of Eimeria falciformis. NCBI lineage: Eukaryota > Apicomplexa > Conoidasida > Eucoccidiorida > Eimeriidae > Eimeria > Eimeria falciformis. Next base: position 560,773 of record NPHX01000323.1, read on the forward strand.
AGGCAGCAGCAGCGTGCTGCTGTTTGTTTATGGGCTTAAATGCATTCGTGTTTTCATGCGAGCCTTAAATCTCCTCAGCGGGAAGTTCTTTGGCCTCACGCTGCTGCTGCCGGAGCAGCAGCAGCAGCAGCAGCAGCACCAGCACCAGCAGCAGCTCGTACTGCTGGCGCAGCAGCAGCAGCAGCACCTTGCTGCTGCTGCATCAGCAGCACGCAAGCGGCCCCCTTCAAGCACGCTGCAGCTGGCTAAGGCCTTTAGGCTCAATGAGGCCGAAGTGCTGCTACTGCACTGTCTCCCCGATTTTTCTCCTCTGGAAGAGACACTGCAGCAGCAGCAGCAGCAAGCAGCAGCAAGCTCCAAGTCGGTGCTGCAGCGACTCAGCTCCGCAGCAGCAGCAGCTCTGGGTGTCTCCTCTGCGAGCAGCGGCAGCAACGGAGCAGCAGCAGCAGCAGCGGGAAGCAGCAGCAGCAGCAGCAGCAGCGTATTTTCCCCTTCTACGTGGTGGCGTCTGCTGCTGCAGCAGCAGCTGGAGAGACTGGGATTGTTATTGTCTCCTTCTCTGCTGTACATAGCAGCAGCCGCGCTGCAGTATACACCTGAGCTGCTGCTGCTGCTGCTGCCATCGTTTCTGTTGGGGCCTGTGCTGCTGCTGCTGCTGCGGGTGGTGCCCCTCATAGGAACACTCGGGTGTCTCTCTAGATGCGGAAGTGTCTCCTCCCGTCTCTATTGGCTTTGCTACTTCTGGGGGGCTGCTGCTGCTTATAATACCCACACATTTCTCTCGGAGCACGCCGTTCTGCGCTTGCTGCCGCTGCAGCAGACACGCCTGCTGCTGCTGCTCTGGGGTGTACAGACAGCAGCGAAAGTCATCTCGCGAATTGCCAAATTAGACCCAATCGAACCACCCATGCAGCAGCAGCAGCAGCAGCTAAAGAACAGCCAGAAAACAAATCATTCAACGAACAGCAGCAGCAGGAGCAGCAGCAGCAGGAGCAGCAGCAGCAGGAGCAGCAACAGCACCAGCAGCAACAGCAAAAGAGCGTCCAAACAGGTGACAGAGGGTTCTACTGCAGTGCAGCAAGCAGCAGCTGCCGGTACAGTGCAGCAAGCAGCAGCAGCAGCTGCTGCAGTGCAGCACGCTTTTTAAAAGGGAATCTAAGAGACTGGCGATTAAATATTGTTAGTTCAAGTTTGAGATGCAGCCAAAGTAGTCGAGAGAGGCGGCAACAGCACTGCTGCTGCAGCCCCGCTGCTGCTGCTGCAGCAGCAGCAGCAGCAGAGAGACAAAAGGAGACAGGCAGTGTACTATGCATGCGCGAGTTTTGCTGCGTCTTTTCTGTGGCTTCGGGCCTTCTGGTCGAGCGCAGAAAGAAACTTCTCAGCATCAACACGAGCGTCAAAACGGAAAGAGTCCTGATCTGAGGTGTACAGACACCGCAAAAGAGACACCACAAAAACAATCAATAAAATATTCAAATGAAACAAAACATCACATTAAACACACAGAGAGAGACACAAACAAGCTAAGAGACCTCCGAAAAGGCGCAGGCAACTCCGCGCAACACCCTCCAAATACACCCAAGACACAGAGGGCTTTGCTGCTGCTGCTGCTGCTGCTGCTGCTGCTGCTGCTACTAACAGCAGCAGCAGCAGCAGCAGTTGTGCGTGTGCGAAGGCGGTTTACGTTTTTGCTCGTTGAGATCTGCGCTGCCTGCGCGTCTTCTCTTTCTTCTTGCTGCAACAAAACAAAGCAGCAGCAGCAGAAAACACTGCAGCAAGAGGTAGCAGCAGCAGCAGCAGACGCTGCAGCAAGAGACAGCAGCAGCAGCACCACCACCACTACCACCACCACCAGACTTTGTGCGGATGCTAGGTAGGGCACCGCTCGCTTTCCGCAGCAGCAGCAGCAGCAGCAGAAGCAGCAGCAGCATCGGGGTGTACTTTGGTTATTGGTGTCTGGATAGCTGGGCATGAGTTCTGTGGGCTGAGGCTTTGGAGACTCTTTAAAATATTCGTGCTGCAGTGCAGCAGCAGCAGAGAGACGCTGCTTAGGGTCGGGTGTCAGCAACTTTTGCAGCAAATCAAGCCCCAAATCTGACAACACGCCGCTGTTCTAAAACGCATGCAAAGCCACACACACCCAACAACCATATATGCAACAACACAGCAGCAGCAGCAGCAAAAACAGGGAGAATAAAGGCAACAAAACGGGGGGCAGTAACAGAAGCAGCACGTGCAGCAGCAGCAGCAACAAGAGCAGCAGCAGCGGCGGTAGCAAGAGGAACACTAGCAGCAGCAGCAGCAGCAGGGGCAGCAAGAGGAGCAGCAGCAGGAGCAGGAGGAGCAGGAGCAGGAGCAGGAGCAGCAGCAGCAGCAGGGGCAGCATACCCCCATGGTGAGATGTTTTGACGGTGGAGGGAAGACCTCCCGCCACGAGGGTTGGCAGGGAGCCAGGCGGCTGAGGGCCCTGGCCTTCACCAGAGGAAGCTCGCTGAACCCTGGCCATGTCTCCTCGGATTGTGTCCCTGCAAATAACAATAACAAAAATAATAATAGTAATAAGAATAATAATTCAATACAACAAATGCATGCAGAGAGAACGCATGCATAAGGAAGGGGCTTTCAACTGTAAATAGATAACGAGGAAACAGCAAACACGTTTAAAGCCAGTGTTCTCTGCAGCTCGCTGCCTTCTTCTGTCTCTTTCTGTCTCTTTCTTTGTCTCTTTCCGCCTCTGTCCCTTTGAATCTTTGTCTGTCTCCCTTTAATCTCTGTCTCCTTTTGTCTCTGGCTGTCTCCTTTTGTCTCTGTCTGTCTCTCTTTAATTCCCTTGTGTTTAAAACTCACCGCAGAGTTTCCAAATTTTGCTGATTGTGTCTAGGTCCCCGTGGCCAGCAAAGAGCGGCCTGCGCAAAAGGAGTTCTCCGAAAATAGCTCCTGCAAGAAAAACAAAAGGAGACAAAAGGAGACAGATGAACAAAAAAGGAGACAAGCATATCAATTTCGTGCTGTCCCTTCCTTTGTCTCTTGCTATGTCTCCGCATCTGTCTGCCTCTATCTGTCTCTCTCTGCCTCTGTCTTTCTCTGTCTTTGTCTCTCTCCCCTGCCAGGTTCTAGCAGCAGCAGCAGCAGCAGCAGCAGCAGCCTCAGCATCGTCAGCATGCGTTGATGTTTGAAATGAAATGCCTGCTCTTACCTACAGCCCATACATCGCACTTGTCATTATAAACTGTCTCCCCAAGAAGAATCTCCGGCGGTCTGTACCAGAGAGTAACAACCTCCTTGGTGTATCTCTTATGAGAGAAGGGAATGCCAAACTTCCGCGCCATCCCAAAATCAGCCATCTTTAATATCTGTTCAAACAACAAGAGACACCTAATCACAAAAGGAGACACTTTAATGCATAAAGAGACAGAGACAGAAAGACAGAGACAGAGAGACAGAGACACAGAAAGACAGACACAGACAGCGAGACAGAAAGAAAGAGAGACAAAGAGACAGAGAAACGCAGAGACAGAGAAACGCAGAGACAGAGAGACACAGACAGAAAGACATAGACAGAGACAAATGCAGAGAGGTGCGACAAAGACAGAGAGACAGACACAGAAACAGAGACAGAGGGAAGAAGGGCGAGCCTCAGACTTGCCCCTCTATTAGAATACAACAGATTGCTTGGCTTCACGTCTCTATGAAACACAAAATTCGCGTGGAGATACGCGAGGGCTTCGAGGAGCTGAGGGGACAGAAGAGACAAAGAGACACGGGAGGAAGCCTGCATGCACAGCAATGCTCTTGCGCATGCACCAGCAGCAGCTGCACAAGCAGCAGCTGCACTAGCAGCACCACCGGCAGCAGCAGCAGCAGCTCCTGCTGCTGCTGCTGCTGCTGCTGCAACGCGTATTTTTGGGGTGTATGTACACTGCGTGCTTCCTACCTGTTTCAAAAGGCATTTTCTCTCTGCCGTCGTGAACTCTGGCTTTTCTTCCATGAGCGTTTTTAGCTCGTGTTCAATGTACTCCATCACCTGCGCATACACCTCAAATGCTTCTGCGTGGCAGCACTTTCAAGGCTCCCGATTGCGGCTTGGAATGCATGCATGCATGCATGAAATGTGCACGTATATGTCCTCTTGGCGTGCAAGCATGCATGCAGGGTGTGCATGCATTATGTGGATTGCATGCATGCAGGGTGTGTATATGCATGGATTGCGTGCATGCATTGTGTGTATATGCATGGATTGCATGCATGCATTGTGTGTATATGCATGCAATGCATGCATGCATGCATACCATGAATACGTGGTGTTGCCCGTTTCCCACAACGACTTGTTTGACGTTGACGACATTTGGATGCTGAAGTTCCAACATAATTGAAATTTCTCTCAAAGAGGTCACGGGGAATCCCTCAGACCAAAGACGCGCGTGAAACTTCACCTGCTTCAACGCCTGCAGCAGCAGCAGCAGCAGCAGCAGTAGCAGCAGCAGCAGCAGCAGCACAGCGGTGGAGACACTTTCAGACTGCCAGTCCACCCCACGCAGACAGAGACGATTGTCTCCCTCCCCCTCACTCCTGCTATCCATTCCAAATGCCTCTAAACCCTAAACCCCAAACCCTAAACCCTAAACCCTAAACCCTAAATCCTAAACCCTTTGTCTTACGACGATTTCTTTGGTTTTTAGGTCCATAGCTCTGAACACAGCTCCATAGGTTCCCTCGCTGATTTTGTTGAGGCGTCTGTAGGCATTGACAGAGTGGCATCCGTAGACAAGAGACTTCCAAACCTTGCTCTTCTTCAGGTGTCTCTCCTCCTCGTCCTCTTCCTCCTGCTCCTCTCCGTCTCCTTTCTGCAGCAGCTGCTGCTGCTGCTGCAGCTGCTGCTGCTCGGTCGTACTGTCAGAAACAGCACCCTCATCTTCATTGTCTAAGTGCCCGTCTGCTGCTGCTGCATCTGCTGCTGCGTCTGCTGCTGCTGCTGCTGCTGCTGCTGGCAGCGGGCCATACAAAACAGCCTCACTGGCAGCAGCAACATTTGCTGCCTGTTGCTGCTGCTCGTCTGCTGCTGCATTTGTAGCAGCAGCAGCACCACTGCCACATGCAGCAGCAGCAGCCGCAGCAGGTACACCTGAATCAGTTGTCTCTGGAGTTAGCAGCAACTCATCAGGCCCAACCTCCGGTGTAAACAGTTGATCTTCTTGTGTGTCTCCTGTCTCCTCAGCTTGGTCCTTGTCTTCCTCCTCAGCAGCATCTCCCGGCTCTGCTGCTGCTGCTGCTGCTGCTTCTGCTGCAGTGTCATCTGCTGCAGCAGATGACACTGCAGCAGATCCTGCACTGCCAGAAGCCTCGATATCACACGCCATGCTCGACTCCCTCCTCTTCCTTTTCTGCTGCTGCTGCTTCTGCTGCTGCTGCTGGTCGCTGCTGCTGCTGCTGCTACTCGTGCTGCTCAGGATTTCGCCGTCTTCCACATCCATACCCCCCGCTGTATCGACACCACCACTGCTGCTGCTGCTGCTGCTGCTGACATGCGCTGAGGGTGAATGCTGCCCCTCGCTGCTGCGGCTGCTCCCGTGTCTGTTGCTGCTGTCATGTTTGCTGCTGCTGCTGCTGCTGCTGCTGCTGCTGCTGCTGTCGTGTCTGTTGCTGCTGTCGTGTCTGTTGCTGCTGTCGTGTCTGTTGCTGCTGTCGTGCCTACTGCTGCTGCTTCCCTCATGCCTGCTGCTGCTGCTGCAACTGCTATCTTGTTTGCTGCTGCTACTGCTATCTTGTTTGCTGCTGCTGCAGCTATCTTGTTTGCTGCTGCTGCAGCTATCTTGTTTGCTGCTGCTGCTGCTATCTTGTTTGCTGCTGCTGCTGCTGCCGCTGTTGCGGCGATAAGGCTGTTCAGTCGGTCGAAGTGAGGATTTGCTGCTGCTGCCACTGCGAGGATGATAGTGAAGATGCCTGCTGCTGCTGCTGCTGCTGCTGCTGCTGGGTCTGCTTCTGCTTCTGCTGCGGCGGATCTCCAGAACTTCCCGACTCCTACTGCGGCGCAGCTTGCTGCTGCTGCTGCTGCCCTGCAGCGCTGCATGCGTTTCTAGGGTTTGTCTGTGGTAGTCCCTGTTGCTGCTGCTGCTGCTGCTGCTGCTGCTGTCCCTAGGGTGGCTGGTGTCTCTACGCGTCCTCTCAGGGCTCTTGCTGCTGCGCCGTTTGGCGGGGCTCCTGCTTCTGCTGCTTCTCACGGGGTATGCATCGCTGCTGCTGCTGCTGCTGTTGCTGCTGCTGCTGTGGCTGCTGCTGCTGTGGCTGCTGCTGCTGTGGCTGCCAACTGCGTTGCTGCGGGTGGTTCCTTGGTACTCTAGATGACGCCGTTGCTGCTGCTGCTGCTGCTGCTGCTGGTTGCTGCTGCTGTTGCTGCTGCTGCTGCTGTGTACTCCGCCATTTTGATTCCACGTAACAATTCTGCTGCGGCCTCCCTCCGGGTGTCTGCTGCTGCTGCTGCTGTTGGCAGCAACAGCAGCATCTCTTTCATCCCTGCTGTTGACCCTTAAAGCCTTGTGAGTAGCTGCTTCAGGATGGCTGCTGCTGCTGCTGCTGCTGCTGCTGCTGCCTGGAATACGTGCAGCACGGGCTTGCAGCTTGTCCCTCAGAGACCGCACCTTTGAGTGCAGCACATCCAAATGCGTCTCCCCGTCTTCCCCCATGCTGCTGCTGCTGCTACTACTGCTACTGCTGCTGCTGCTGCTGCTGCTGCTGCTGACC
>NPHX01000335.1:19056-73689 GCA_002271815.1 Eimeria falciformis
AATCTTTGGTTGCTGTTGAAGCAACCCCCAAAACCTTAACGTTGATCCTTCGCTTGATTCCCAGCGCCCTGTTTATCGAGGGTTTAGGGTTTAGGGTTTAGGGTTTAGGGTTTAGGGTTTAGGGTTGGGGTTTAGGGTTTTGTTGAGGTGTATCTCCACGCAGACGAGCGGAATAAAAGCAGCGCCAGCACAGCCCCTCGCGTTGCTGTTACTGTAGTTTTGCTGCTGCAGCAGCAGCCATAAAGATTTGCAAAGTGGAAAGGGCCAGCTGGAGTGTACATACACCCCAGGCCTCTGTACATTCCCAACCTGTCTCTTATTATTTCTAGGCAGCTCATATTGGCAAACGAATAGCCAACTTAGCAAGGAGAGAGGATCTGCATAGTGCCGCAGCCACTAAACCAATAGAAGGCTCAACACACAAACAGTCCAAACTAACGTAGCACTGGCTACCAGCGCCATGCTGTCTCTCATCCTCATGCCGTCTCTGTGTGTCAGCTGTCTCTGTCTCCCCTGTTGTTTGTGTCTCTTGGCTGTCCCTATCTCCCGGCTGCATGCTGTCTCTCAACCTCATATTGTCTCTGTCTCTGAGCCTCATGTCGTCTCTGTGCGTCAGCTGTCTTTGTCTCTCAGTCTGATCTTGTTTATGTCTATCAGCTACTTCTGTCTCCCAGCCTTGTGTTATTTCTGTCTGTCTCTTAGCTGGCTGCTGTCTCCTGGCATGAGGGAAGGAAAAACAGCCAAGTCCCTGCGGCTCTGCTGCCTGTCTTCTCGTTTGGGCCTCCGCTTATCCTCAGCCCTAGTGGCTGCGAGCCCAAGCGCTCTGAGTGATTAGAAGTGTGTCAAGTGATTCAAAAAGTGCTCGCATTGATTTGAATTGTGCGCATTGATTTGGAGTGTATCGACAATTGAGTCGGGTGAGGGAGTGAGAAGCTCCACAAGGGGATTTGGAGGCGTAGTGCGAGTGCCGCGTTATTGGGAGGCTTTCAACAGGAAGAAGAGTGTTCCATGCTGTTGCCTTGCCCCTGAGAGCCGCCCCCTTTGTCCACGGAAACGTGCCAATATAAATTGCTTGAAGCCTTTTAAATTAAAGGGTTAAAACGGTGGGGCCCCCGTCTTTCGCGAAACGCCAATGGCCGAATCTGAGCCCCTCAAACCTCCCAGAAACTCCAAATAAACTTTCTCTTCATCTGTCCAGACAGCAGAGCTTAGCATCGGCTCTCTACTGCAAAATCAGCGAACTTTTATGGTTTTTTAGCGTTTTAGGACGGCTGAGGTCATTCAGATTGCCAGAGGCTCCACGAGAGAAACGCCGAGATGGGGGGCAGAGCAAAAAGAAGAAGACGCCCAAGTTTCTCATGAGCTTCATCTGCCTTTTCGCTTTCTATTTATTTACTTGAGTTGGGTTGGTAAACCCTTTGGGGTAAGGAAAGACGATTCTCTGAAGAGCACCAGCAGCGGCAATAGCAGCGGCAATAGCAGCAGCAGCAGCAGTAACAACGGCGACATCGTGGACCCCCCTTTGTATAGACACCTGGGGGCATGCGTTTTACGAGGGGTCCCGATGGAGTATGTTAATGCGCATGTTCAATGCTGCAATATTTGTGTGTTTGTTGTAACTGAAAACTGTCCAAAGCACTCTCCTATGTAATCTATTAGTTGAAGGGTTGACCCTGTGTGTGTAAGGAGCACTAGCTCTTTTCCTCGGATTATGTGTTGGGACGCGTGCTTGCCCAAGGTGCACGCTAGCTGAGCCTTGGCTGCATTCCCTTGCAGCTTGGCTGTGCTGAGGCCGGGAGGATCTCAGAGAGCCAAGCCTGAAAGACACACATCTTTGAATAAAACTAATTACTTTTAAGTTGATGTTTGTGTTGGTACCTATGAAGTTTAAGGAGATACCGATGTGCAGCCGTTGTGTCTCCCTCCCTGAGATGTGTGGAGAAACTATTAAAACGTTTTTTTTTGATTGTTTGAGTATTTCAGGTAGAGGTTTCTTTACCCGTCACAAAAAACACAAAGAACATTGAATTAAATAATATTATACTTTGTATTATGCGAATGGCAAGGGGGCCAGGCAGTCCGTTGTAGGGGGCTGTGTGCGTCCCTTGAGGCGTCGGCTCTGGTCATCACCCACCCACTGGTACGTTGGGAACCCCTGAGGGAGGAAAAAGCCACAATTGAATTTGTCTTGTTGCATTTCAAAACATTCAATGCAAATAAAAAGCATTTAACAAGTTGTATTGATTGAATTTTTTCTTCAAGCTTCAGCTGATAAGAGATTACCCCAAGAACTCAACACGCTCCCATGAGGATCTCTCTACCCACCCACCCCCATATGAGTGTGTTCCAAGCTAAAACCTGCCGTATATTTTATGGCTTCAAATCTACAACTTTGTAAGTAAGTGTCTTTGAGTTTTTAATTGCAAAAGACATCGCTTTATCAGTGTTCCATCTGAGATCCATGCACTATCCCAGCCTGCTCTGTGGCTCTAAACCGCCATAGCTCCAACACACCACCATGAACCAAGTTTGTTTTCCCGATCTTTAAGTGGAAAGCCAAGTAATATTGTCAATTGATAATCTCCTGGATATAAGGGTTTGTTTTTTGGTTGATTTCCAGCAGCCTGCAACACCAGCAAGACGAGCATAGAGAGCATGGTTACTGAGTTCTCGTTCTGGGCTGTCTGTACACCCCAAAATTCGCATGGAAGGTCTCAGAGTAAAGACTTACCATTCTTTCCAGCTATTGCTCGTGGCGGTTTTGGGCAAGTGAGGTAAAGTGGAAATTCTTGACATTTCCGATGATCACGATGTCTATGACGGAGGCTCCCACCCCAAGTCTAACCCCTTCCTCAGCCGCTCAAGCAGCAGGAAAAGGGTCATCTGCGCGAGGAAGAGGCTGCAAAATAGGCAGGGGTTTACCTTTACAGCAGCGCAAAGCATACAGAAACCTGGCCAGACAAACACCGCGAGTGCAGGGCTTAACGTTTGACCACAATCAGATCCGATGGATCTCCTACTGGAAGAACGACCAAAACAAACAGGTGCAAAAACACTTCCCTGTCAGCCGCTACGGTTTCCTCGGGGCCCGCCGTCTCGCCCTAGAGGAGCGGAATAGAATCATGGGGAAGCCTGCTGATGCGGATGAGGCAGCAGAGGCAATTGCCAACCTCAAGATAGACCCATCAATCCCCTGCTTTTTAGAATGGAATTCGCCAAGTCAGACGGATGAAGTGCAAGCTGTGGAGGTGGAGGATGAGGCGACCTGCACATCGGCAGAGGCGTGGCAAGACGATGAAGGCGATTCCGCAACGGAGGCCCACAGATCGGAAACCACCGATATCCCGCGGTCTCCCGATAATGCCATTAAAATGCAGCCAATGCTTTCCCCGGAACTTTCATCCGGCCAGCTGCACCCAATCGATTCAGAAGGAGTTTCTCATGGCCCTGCAATGAACGGCTCACTCGTTGAAACCCAAGCGGCAGCAGCGACACCCCAGGGTGTGGAGTTGGTTGATTCTGCTGACTTTGTAAATTCAAGTTTTTCTGCTGTTGGATCTGGAAAGAGACTGGACGCTTCTGCTTTCCGCAGTGAGGGGAAGCGCTTCGTTGGTGCTGCCGCACCATCTGAGGTGTTTTCCCGCGGTTGTAAAATGGAGGAGATGAATGACGAGTTTCTTGCACGCACAATAACCAGAACCACAACTGCTGCTGCCGATTCCTGCACGGATCGGAACTTCATGGGTACAGATCGCACGACTTCCTCGGCATCTGCATGCTTCGATGAAATGGAATTGCCGCCAGATGGGGGACTTGCCCCAATAGTTCCAGAGGAAAACAGGGAGACCAGCTTAGGCTCGAAACAAACAGAAACGTTCAAGAGGCCAATGCCACCGACTCTCTCCCCCGTCGCCATAGCGTGGGAAGAGAAGTTTGTGAGCTGCGAGCTCAGCATCGACGTGAGTGCCAGGAGGCGTTCAGCATAAATCCATTAAGTTTATAACTCTCTCCGAAAATAAATGTATTGGCTGTATGCACACCTGGTTTGCGTCGTTCATGCAGACTGGTCCCATGAGCCTCTTCTGCACAACAGATGGAGAACGCCGTCTCCCTTGCGCCTCTCCCTCCTCGTTTGTTCACGGCGTAAGCCGCATGAAGTTTTAAACATCCCGTTTTTTTGAATTTAGGACAGTCGCTTTTTATTAGCAGTTGCGGTCATTAGATAACTCTGTTACTTGTTATTGTTGATCATTGAAATCGCGTTGGAGATCCAATTAGGTGGATGGGACAAGCGGGGAGGTACCAGTTCAACTTTATACCAAAAGATATGTCTGAAATTTGTGTCTGTGTTTCTGTCTTTTCAGCAGCGGCGGGTTGGATCGAATGATTTTGAAGGTGCAAGTCATCCGATTTGTGACGCGTTTATAAATGGGGGATACATTTCACCGCGAAATGCTCCAGGCGAATCTGATTCTGCTGTGCAAGGTCTCTCGAGTACAATGCGGGAAGTGTTTGAATTCTGCGACTCAAGAAAAGATTTGTGTGCAAGTCTCGTCCATGATCTCTTCCAGGGCATGCGAAGTTACGCAGTGCACTCACCGAAAGCTAGTAGCTCATTTGGTGGAGCGGCGATGATACCGTCAGATTTGCGGTGTCGCGATTTTCTTGAAAGCGAAGAGGCTACGCATACACTTGCCATTCAAGAGGCTAGGGGATTCGATCAATTAGAGCCGTACCTAGAGGTCTTCCGACATTGTTTGGTGAGTGGGCTGATGCCCAGCCAGCACCCGCCAGGAGAAATCGTTTTCATGGTTTGGATGCTGCATTACCGTGTGCTTTTGCCATGGGGAAAAGTGAATGCTTTGCGGTATTCGGATCATCAGTTTGGCACGCTTCCACCTCAAAGTCTTTCCCCGTTTCGCGAGCGCCAAGGAATGACGCATCGGCTTCTTACGGATGGAAGCAACATAGGTGCCCATTTAACACTCGACCTCTCGGCCACAGGCGCCATCGGGCTCGGATCTCCCACTGCAGCAGTTGGACGCACCAGCGGCTTGATTTCCCCACCTTCACTCTTCTTTGGACCTGCGCATGCGCCATCCTCTCCAACGGCAGCTCTCTACGGTGGATGCTTCGCCAAGGCGACTGAACAAGAACATTATTCTGCAGTGATCTAATTTGGCTTTCTCTGCCGTATTTGTACAAAAGCCACTTGACGAAATGGTTTGGAGCCATGACACCTGGCGGCTTCCTGCCACGTGTAGAGGATACAGTCTGTCTTCAAGAAGGCGTGAAACGTCACTTCGATTGGCTTGTAATCCATTTCTGTGAAAATCTGTTTCAACAGGAGTGTGCAAAATGCAGAAATGAAACTCATGAGAAGAAATCAAGCAAACACGGCGCGTTCAAATGAACCCCGTCATGTGCTGAAGCTACGGCCTGGCGCTTCGACATAAAGGTGAACTGCCTGACCAGTTAATGCAGTTACACCGCAGCTAGAATGGATCGTGTTCCAAGTGAAGCGTAGCCCAGGATATTCACAAGCAGGACTCTCCAGCTTCATGCGAAACCACAAAATTTCTTGGTTTTTGGACCCAAGACTGCCAAAGGCAGTCGTGTGGCCTCTAGACGTTGCAAAAATTCCATTTTATGGCAGCAAAAAGAATACTTATTCAAATTTTCAACTTGATTTAAATCATCACATAGTGCGATTCGTCATAAAAGTCTAAATATTCATCAGTGAAACGGCTAGAAAACGCCCTCATGAAGCTAGGAGCAGTACTTAGGGCGAAAGCAGCAACTGGAATGATAAGAAAAGGGAATTAGTGAAAAAATATGCGGCGCCGTGATGCTTTAAATTGCAGTACTTTAGAACATTGAGTGAATCTAGTTTTGTACGTCGGAAATGACTTCTAGGAAAAGCTGCACTGAGCATCTTCCTGCTCAAGAGCTCACCGAGCAAAAACTAATTGTAAATAATGACAAAATGGCGAGTAATAGAATTTCTCTCTCTGTCGTGACATCTTGAAGGTCGCGTCCCCACAAAATAGCGACAAAGGAGCGTCTAAGACATGCGAAAGCTCTGATAATGGATCTCGAAAGCAGCAAGCAAGCGCTGCTACCTCCATATGCTTGCCAAGCAAAGGGTACTACTGCCAACGAAAAACGTTTCTTTATGCAGATACAACATCCCGTAAATGCCAAGAGCTGCATTGACGGCACAGCCATTCCCACTGGGATTAAAACTAAATCGATTCGCCAATGAAACTGGCTGCCCCCAGCCCTCCTGATTCCTCTTTCCATGTCCAGCGCATACTAAATATGTCAGTCACCTCTCGTTGTTTTTTCCTAATTGTCAAAAACCCTTTATTGTTTGTGTTTTTCTGCGATGAGTTTTTCGATTGCTTTCCATTCTTGATCGGGATTTAGTTTATGTTTTTTCTTTGTTTTGGCGGGATTGAAGTCTTCCCCTGCAATTCTTCTGCCGTAACTGAATGCAGCTTTCGGCACGTATTCAATTGAACTCATGTATTCCTCATAAGCTGCTTGGGAAGAAAACTGGTGGGGTTGTTTTTTACCCCCCTTCTTTTGATTTAGTACATCACGATACTCTCCAGGATCCATATTCTGCCGAGCGCCACTACCGTCTTCATCTTCGCTGTCTGCGTCGCCTCTAGTCAAAAGCTGGCCCCTTTCATAAGCTGCACGTAGAGTCAGACAGCAAAAAAAGCACAACACACAAAAAGCATTGGCAGTATTTGCTCTCTTGTGATCACCCCAAATCATCCCATTCTTCTTCGGCTGACTCACAGAGTCAGAAATTCAACTTGAGCAGCTCACGCAGCCACCAAAATCCATCAACGACCTAAGAGAAAAGCGCAGTACAGCGAGAACAGAAAGAACGTACATGGATAACATTCTGCGTAGGTATCGTCGTCTTCAGCCAGAGACTCCGGGAGAAGCCGCGAAGAAGCCGACTGGGTGCCCCCAGCTGCAGGAGAAAAACAAGGCAACAACAACAAAATTACGCTGGTGTGTCTGGATATGCGTTTCTTAGTATCTCCAGATGCAGAAGGTGCGATTTCATATCATTCCCTCTTGATAATATATGCGGCATGGCGGTGTGCAGCGGGAGGGCATTGTGTGCAGCTAGGGAAAACGAATAAGGGAAACAGCCGCTGGAACTAAAACGCCCAGCAGTGCCTTTCTTGCCTGTCCCCTCTGGTCGATCTGCACAATCCACAATATAATCACAGACACCGCCCATCAACAAAACATCGCAATCGCACGATTAATCTCCTCATTAATCGCGGACACAATTATTTTCTGGAAAAGCTAAGTACGAAACGGGGTAGGCCATGGAAGGAAAAGGACAAAGGGATAAAAGAGCAGGGTAACTGAACGGCAAGGGTAATAACAAAAAAATAAATAACAGACACATCCGGTGACAGCTGCAAAAGCGTGAGTATAGAAAGGAAGGTTGCCAATATGTGGCCGAGGGACGCACGCGCGGCAAGGGCATTTGCGGAACTTGGCTGTTCATCGTCAAGCTCCATTTCTCCCTCTTCGCGAATCCAGTCTGCCCTGTATATGCATGCATACACAACAAAAAGAAACACGACTACAACGGCAGAATCTGAGAAGACAATCTACGCGTCCTATAAAACAAATTCAGAGAAAACAGTCGCGGAAATGTGCAACTAATTGAAAGAAAACAGTCTAGAAAATGCTGAGCGACTGACGTTTTCGCATCTCCTCCACGCGATTTGAGAGAAGATGCTTCGCCCTGTGCCTCTGCGAGAACTGCGTTCACGTCGAAACCACCAACGCCACCAAAGATGCTGAAAACACCAAAAAAAACAATTCCAATATCTAAGGATCATTCCCTCTAATTATTTCCTTCTAAGAAAACATATATTTACTCACAGTAGCATAAAACAAACTAATAAATCTCAGATAGACCGAAACGAAGAGTGCAGCAAGTATGATGAAGGGCAAGAACAGAACATGGCGCACAAGAGGCAGGGAAAATGATAAACAAAGACACCTTACTCCGTGTCGCCTTGATCAGCTGCACTCGGCGCCACCCCCGCTGAGGCCGCTTGCCGTCCTGTTGGTCTCTTTGGGACTGAGGAAAGAGAAAAGAGAGCGCAAATAACCTTTTCCGCCTTTGAACAATTCCCCCCACTACCATCTGCTAAGGCACGTTCTATGGTATCTATCATCAGAATTCCATGTATATATATATATATATATATATACACGCCTCAAGCAGAGGGGAGAGGAAGGTAAGGAAGTGGATCTCACGTCTGTCTTCTTTCTTTTTTTTGCGGTTCTCCCGGTGCCACGCTAGAGCCTCACTCACTTCCTGAGAAAACACAAAAGAACCTAAACACCTCCATGAGGAAAACGACTTCTAGCAGTGCGACAACCCACGCCACTGCATACGATCTCAATGCTGTATCTCGTCTCTATGCCTCTCCATCTCTCCACCCCTGCCCTTGTGTATTTGTCATTAATTCAGCCTTATTCTGCATCTCCCCTTCTGTTTACCCTGACAATGTTCGTCTGTACGGGGGCTGCAGATGCTTTAGGTTTCTCTCGCTGGTTGGCGCCCCCATCGTCCTCCTTCAGCAGCGCGCTACGCCTTAGGAGGACAGGCATAAAACCAGCTGCTGACGCCCCGTGCCCCAAGTGAAAACTGTACGAGAGGCATCCGTTGCCAAAGCTGTCTCTAGCCGAGGAAGCGGGAAGGGAGAGGCCCTGCAGATGCGCGTACAAGTTCGCAGCAGCACTCAGTTTTGTTACAACAAAAACTTATTTCAAATAACCAACACCAATGATCTAATGAAATGGAAAAATGCCGATGAATTTAAAACAAGGAAAAGGCTGCTAGGAAGCCGCACCGTCATAATGCGCATCTCTAAATTTGCAAGTCTGTCTTTGAATCTGTTGGCGTGAGGGTGAAGGCTGTCGAAGAGAAGATGAAATGCTCTGCGGAGTCTTGGATCGCGAATCTGAATCGTCGTTTTCCCTCTTGAAACGTCCTGAGATGCCTCCTCTGTTTTCGGCTTTCGCTGCTGCTCCTTGTTCAACTCGCCACGAACTTTGGCCAGCAATGCCAAATCCAAACCCTTCACCAAGTGCGTATGCTCAATATCTCCTCCCTAAAACACAACGATCCAGACAAATCAGATCAAGACGTGGCAAAACGACACCAGAGGCTTAAAAGAAAAACAATAGAAGAAATGTAACACCATAGTTTTCTTTGCTTCGCTGATACGCTCATCTGCATCGGGTGACAGTTGCAGCAATTCATTAAATAGAAAAAGAGAAGCGTGAGAAGAAACGCACTAAGAATTTGGATTCTTCCACCGATCTTTCCTTGATCTCCGCAAGCTCCTCAGCGACATGGGCATAAAATGCTTCTTTTTGTTTCCGTCTTTCGTCGGCACGATCGCGATAGCCTCCTCCCCCCTTTTTTCCATCTGCAAAAGAAATACAATCCCCAATACAGGAAAAAGTATTAAAACAAATAGATACAATTAATATAATAAAGACAATTGTTCATTACTAGCTGTCCTGCACACAACCACCAGCAAACAAACCTGCATCTTTTTGGCTCTTTTGCTGCTTCCGCTTCAGGATTTCAATGTACCGTTCCCGCCGCCTTTGCTGCGCTGCGCTTGCCTGGCCAGGCTGCCTTTGCTGTTGCGGCTGCTGCTTCTTCCTAAAATAAAAAACAAGTCACATATCCTCTTGCTGTATGTGGAGAGGCATGAAAGGCACATACTCTTACCTGCTATCTGTGGAAGGGCAACTGGGGCTGCGCAGAGCCGATTCTGGATATAAAAGACAAGCCTCCTGCATGCGTTTGGTTTCGAATGGAATAGAAAAAAATTATGCTTACTTCTGCTCCCTTGTTGTGGCTAGCACCGAGGCATCTGCCTCGTTAAGCAGCTGCCGGAAGTCGTTATTGCTAAGCGCCATTTAAATCAATGCTTTTGTCTACCGATATAATGAACCCCAACAAACCCTCCTATCCCTTCTCCTAAACGCAGCAGCTGGACAGAGGTAAAAACAAAAAACCCGGGAGTCCGTTCGAACGCTGCAGAGAATGCTTGAGTCTTTTGACGGAGAAACGTGAAGAGTCTGTCTGATAGTATTTCCCTAAATCGGCACGTCTGCTGTATCCCCCCGCTTGTGCAACTGCTGCGGGACCTCCAGCATCTAATCCTGGCTCGAGGCGCGAAGAACGCAGGAATTAATGCAAGAATTAGAGAGGAGAGTGTTGTATGCTATGCTCCAGAGAGAACACTGGGGTTTCTCAAGAGGCGCGTAGGGGCCCTGCCCGGTTCAGAGGCTGCAAATAAAAACGTATTTGTGCGATTAAAAGTGCAACCTGGACTTTTTCTGGAAGTGTCGCTTCTGTCTTCCCTCCCGATCCTCGTGGAAGGCAGAGAGTTCCACTCCACACAGAAACCCTCAGGCTTGTCGTAGGATGCTCGGATTCAAAAGCAAATGTCAAGAGAAATACAGCTCATAGTTTTTCTTTTTTTTCAAACTACCCCGATGGGAAGCTAATAATGGCTACCCTAGTGGCAGCCAGCAGCATGCAGGGGCCCTAGGTGAGCAGTGGCTGCCGTGTGCCTTCTGTCACACAACGTAAAGTTTAATACACACATAAGTTTCGCATTACTGAAAAACGTGTTTTTACCAAGTCACCTGAGTTTACTGAGACACCGAAGAGTTTATTTTTTGTGGTTTTGGAGTGGACGCTACGCACTGTTTCACCACGTTGAATCCTTGGGTTAATTTGACCCTTCGTTTTGAGTTAAGAAATTTCCTCACGCGATAAGTGTTTCTCTTTGTATAAAGAGAAACAGCAACTGTGCGGCTACAGGCACCCTGGTCTAATTGCTTTGTGTTCTGGTATACCTCAGCTCTCTCTTTTTTTCTCATTCTCTCTCCTGCTTCTGTGACCCTACGAACGAGGGTCTATGGAGACCACCATCACAGCGATTCAATTGTTTCTTCCCTCCTGATGAGTGAAGCAGAAACTTTCGCTTCTTCCATGGGCTGCAATGCCACCAACACCCAAGCTGTGCACCAGCAGAGTGCAACGGCCACCACCGCTGGCGGCCAGCTGCACGGCAGTGGGGGCGGGAAAAACAGCAGCGAGGGTGGCCCCTTTTGGCGTTTCCCTTGCGGATCGAACAAAGATAGTTTATATGCCTTGCGTTCTGTGACAGATACACCGCAGCCCTTCGCGGCTCCGGCTCCTCTCTTCTCTCCAGGGCCTGAGGTCGGGTTTGTAGAGAGTGCAAGTATATCTTTTTTTTTTCTCTTATGCTTTCCCACACCGTATTTGTTGTGTACGGACATCTGCAAGCTCGACAGCATGCGCTACGGTTCAGGTTATTGCTTCCAACTTGAATCCCGTTGCCGTTGTCTGCTCTGTTTCAGGTGCTGCAGCGCGTGGCTGAGTGCCGTGTGCTGGTCGTGGGAGCAGGAGGTTTGGGTGTGTTTTTTCTTGCTTTCTCTCCGACAACCTTTCTCGTTTTAAGTAGTTACTTGTATTTAATTACTATTATTATTGAATGTAAAGAGTTTATAGGGAGAAAGATATGGTACTTGTGGCGGCGTTCCTGCTTGTATTGTTGTACTGTTTTCCCCGTAGGCTGCGAGCTGCTGAAGACGTTGTGTCTTAGCGGCTTCCGCAGGCTCTCTGTGTTGGACTTGGACGTGGTATCTGTTTCGAATTTGCACCGGCAGTTCCTTTTTAGAGATAAGCACGTGGGAAAGCCCAAGGCGGAGGTGGCGGCTCAAGTGCTGAACACACGATTCCAGCATCTTGGGGTTTACATCGAACCGTAAGAGGCGCATCTCGTCGCATTTTCCTGCTGACCAAATTCATTTTATCTCCCCCTAAGCAGCGCTTTGTGTCCCCGCAGCAAAAGGTTTAGGGAGGGGAATTTGTGGTTTAGGAGTGGTAGGGTTTGCAGCAGTCAGCTGGAGAGAGGCAGACAACATAGATGCGTGTGCCACATGTGTGTTATTCGTTTTGTTTCCCTGCGCCTCGGGTGGCCTTTGGAGACAGGCACTGCTGCAGACTGCAGGAGAAACCGCTTTCTTTCTTCCGCGGTTTTGGGATTGTCATTGGAGGCCTCGACTGCGTAGAGACAAGGCGGTGGCTAAATGGCACCATGCATGCACTGGTGAGGTCGTTGTTTTTTTGTCTTGGGGTTGTTTTTCTGTCTGCATTCTCCTTCGCTGCGTCTTTGTGTTGCTAATGTAATGCGTAATATTGAGTAAAAATGAAAGTTTGTAACGAAAATTGTCTTTATCGAAGCCTCGCTTTCCTCGCTTTCCTCCACCATGTTTATGTTTAACAGCCGCATGCTCTAACGGGTGTCGATTGTAATATTCACAAGATAATGCAATTAAACAGAAGATAATCTAATTAAACTCAAGATTATGTGATTATTAAAAAGCGAATTAACAGAAAGTCATTGTTGCTGCCCTTGCTATAGGTAGAACGCGACAGCACAGGGGCTGTGGTGATGGAGACAGCGCCTTTGCTTTTAGACGGAGGCACCGAAGGCCTGCGAGGTCAAATGCGCCTGTGCATCCCTGGGGTAACCGCTTGCTACGAATGCGGCATAGAAACTTTGGCGCCTCAGGCAAGCAACATTCAAAAGACATCTCCTTGCCTTTTAATCCCTACCTAAAGCCATTCTGATGGCAAAAGTTAAAAGGGGCAGAAAATGCTGCTTGCTTTAAATTCAGTCGGCTGTCGTTGCTCGAGACTTGCAGGTCACGTATCCGCTCTGTACGATCGCATCCACGCCGAGGCAGCCTGAGCATTGCGTGGGTGCGTCATCAATGAATTTTCATTTTGGTTTTTTTGTACTCTCTCTCCCTGGCCACATTCTGCATTACTGAAATCACAGCACCCTTTCAGGGCCTGCGCTTCCAAGGGCCTCCCACCTGTGAAATGTTTTAACAAGCCAGCTCACGAAGTCATTGCTTTTGAATTGGGTCTGTTTGGTGCGCTGCTTTTGCATGCAGAGTACTGCCTCGTGGTGCAGTGGCCAAAGGAACACCCAGACCAGCAAATAGTGAGAAGGCGCACCGGTGCTATTCTTTCCTCCCCTTCTGCCTCTGCACCTCCAGAAGGAGCGCTGCGGAACGCTGTGTCCATTAAAGAATTTTACGATTCCTTGCATGTGAACTAAATGCATTATTTTGCTACTTCTCTGAGTGGCACTACAGGACCTGGAAAATCCTGACCATCTTGCTTGGCTCTTTGAGGCGTCGAAGGCGCGTGCTGAGAAGTTTGGCATTCAAGGTGTTACTTACAGGCTTACCACTGGAGTTTCGAAGGCAAGAAACATTTCAACGTTTACCCGATAGATGCAAACAAAGCGAAGGCGTCTTTCCCTGAAGAATCTTACTTTGTGCCATATATGCCTTATTCGTCTCCCTCCTCACGCATGTATAATGTGAGAACAGCTATGTGCGGCGCGACTTTGCGCAGCGTATTGTCCCTGCCGTATCCAGCACGAACGCCATAGTGGCAGCCCTACTGGTGCAGGAAGCTTTCCGCTTCAAGACGTTCTGCTGCTGCAGTGCCTCGGATCGCAGCGAAGAGGGAGAGCTGGAGAACTATGTTATGTACTCTGGCGATGCACAGACGTACATGCACACATTTGCCCTTGAGCGCAATCCAGTAAGCAATAGAGTTAAGGTATTTCCATGTTTTGTCCGCAAAAGATGATTCTTTCGTATTGCTATCCTTTGCCCTCTTTGCTTTTGCTGTTACTTTGAGGCGCATGCAGAGCTCATCTTGCCCACGTTCATGGCGTTCAACATCGCGGTTGATCTTATTTTTTACGTGTATTTTTCACAGGATTGTTTCGTCTGCAGCCACCGTCGCATGCAATTGCGTGTGGAACAGAACTGGACTTTGTTGCACTTGTTGGAGGAGCTGCAGAGGCAAGCCCATCTTAACAAGCCATCCTTGAGAAGCCTCACGGTGCGCTCATGATTTATTGTGTTATCCTTTTCTTTTCATGGCCGAAGTTGGATACGACAGGACACCGTATGGCATTTACTGGGTTATGAGACAGACACACGAAGGTAGTTGTTGCCACAAAGTGTTACTTTGTAGCAGGCTGGGTCATTTTTGAAATTTCAGGATTTTATCTTTGTACAAAACCCGCCGTCGCTGAGAGAACAACACGAGTGGAAGCTTGACCTGTCGCTCAGGTAGGTCCCGCGATTCGAGTTTTGTTCATCTGGAACACAGTCGCCACCCGCAGCACTCCACAGAAGCGTTGCGTTGCTTCTTCAGCACAGGGGAGTGTTTTACACAAAACTATACAAAAGTTTTACTCTGATTTCCCGTCATGTGAGAGTGTTGTACGTCTGTACGGCACGGAGGGCGTGGGGAAGACGCAGTCTCAACAGGCGCTGAACGGATGATCGGTTGCATGCGAAAGTTTGTTTCAAGCGCTTCCTTCTCCTCAGGGAACTGAGCGAACGGGGATACTTCA
Organism: Eimeria falciformis; assembly: GCA_002271815.1. Lineage (NCBI taxonomy): Eukaryota > Apicomplexa > Conoidasida > Eucoccidiorida > Eimeriidae > Eimeria > Eimeria falciformis. The sequence continues at coordinate 33,615 of NPHX01000335.1, forward strand.
ACGAGCGTACGCCTATTTTCGTGACGGACCCGAGTCTTGCTTTTGCCATCGAGCTCTCTCTCATTTTCTCCAGCGAGAATCCAAACGAGGGGTGAAGAGGCTGCTGATTCCTCTTTACCCGCAGCACCTTGATGCAGTAGAGGAATTGCTGCCGCTGCAATTGTGCTTTCCGTCCCACTGGCCTTCTCGCTCCCCATCCGCTCTAATGTCTAGCGAGTGGCTGCAACTATTTAAGACGAAAGAACTTTTTCTACCCGTCACAAAAGTTCTGCACTATCAAGCACTCAAAAAGTACTCCTAAGCTTGCATTGTGGCTACAGGGGTTTATATCGCCAAACTGGTATACAGTGATTTCGGTAATTCCTAAATGATGGGGAACCGAATGAATGATTCAGGAGGGCGGCACCCCCTGAAGGCGCAGGCGTTACGTGATCGTTGGGACAGAAATACCCAAGTGCGCCCTATTCATTTCCCCACAACCTGTTCATTAAAAAGGGTGGCCGGACGACCCACTGGAATTATGCTGAACCCCTTTAAATTTAAAGAGCTCGGCCGGAGCTGGCAGCAATGCCCAAAGTGCAAAGAGCGTACAGTCGCTCGCGTTAACGCCCAAATGTTTCTAGGGAAAACACAGACTTAATAATTAATAGACTTGTAATTAATAAGTACGGTCAAGTTCATGCTGCACTGGCCGATGGCTAGCACCTCTCAAAGTAGTGAATGAAGTGCTCCAGACGTCATTGTCATTCTTTGATTGCTCATTCAGCCTTTTCTGCTGCAGCAGGCGAGGATGGACGCGAAGATACCTTAAAGCTGATGTCCTTCACTTTCCAGCAGCCAACAAACCCAAAGTTGATCCACTTCGAGCCGGAGAGGAGCATGAGCTGCCCGTCGGGTCCGATAATCCACAAACGGTTTCTTTCGTCAAAAGCCAAGTCCGTCATGCGCAGAGATCCCGGCACATCCTGTAAAGAACCCAAAACGGCATTAAAGCGAATAATGAAAAAACCAAAGATGCAATCGCTCATAAGCTGAAGTCGACAAAGACAATGAAAGCTCGCTTGAACTCCCATGGGTGAGGAGTGCTAGGCAGTAGTAAGATAGACCAATACAAAAGAGATTTATGAATAGTTTTGTACTGAAAGTCCAAAGTAAGCGAAGAAAGCATCACTAACCTTCACGTCCCACTCTTCGTCATTTTCATTCCAAACTGCAAGCTCGCAGGCAGTGTTGAGAGCCCAGAGGTTGCCCTTGCGATCGAAAGAGATTCCCTTAAGTTTGTGGAAGCCGTGCTGCGCCTTGCGCTCTAATGAATACCCGCTCCATCTCAGAAGCTCTCCCTGCAAAGACAGAAAGCATCTAAAAATAGAGGCTTAGCGGCTGCCTTCTCATCTGCGGAGATGCGGTGCCAAGCGAAACGCGATGAGCCCGCCAACTTGCACCTTCATGCAGCATGCGGCTCATCCGTCATTTTTATGAACGAAAGAGGTGCCTCGTTATTGCTTACAATGCGGTTCACAGCCCATAGCGAACTGTCCACGGGATTGAATGCAAGATCAACAAGGAATTCGTTGCCCAGGAGCCCCAAGGACTTGAATGTTGAGTTTACCAGACGCCCAACCTCCCAGTTTTCGTTGATGCACCACGTGCGTCCCTCCTGAATAGCGCGATACAAGCAATACGTAGTACAACAATCGACAACTGACCAGTACCTCTCTCTACGCATGCTATTCTACCTCTGCAGAGAATAATGATAATGAGTTTCAAAGATTTCATGTAGTGCAACGCATCTTGTTCCCCATGATGGTTCTGTACTGTGCTGACCGGGTCGTGGGTTACTTTGCTGAAGGCGACACCTGTCACGCGTTTCCCTTTCCACTGAAAGCCGTTCCAATACCCCAAGTCACCATTTTCTCCTAAAACAACTAAGCTCTTGAATATCTGAAAAGAATCATGAACGACCTCCCGAAATGAAATAAAGAGGCAATATAAACCAGTACAAATGGTTGTGCGTGATGGTCAGAAAAAGAGGCTGGTAGGAGGGATTGCCGTGATGACCTACTCCAAGGCCGCCCCTTGCACCCATATCCTCGTCGACTTCCTTTTCTGAGTCGCCCCCAGTCACTTGGCCCTGCAAAGATACCAAAAAAGGGGCAATTGGTTTGGGTATCGACTCTTTCCTTGACTTTAACGGTTCTCGCAAATTAAGAAAAAAGGTTCTCTACACCTTGCAGAGTCGCTAATCGCCATGAAGGCTGGAAAGCGATGGGCCCCCCCTTACTCGTGTTCTTCTCGGTGGTCTGTACACAACAACCTTTTGGGTGGGATTAGCTTGCTTCGCTGGAGAAGCTTGCTGCCGCCCCTGGGCAAGAGGCATGCCCCCTGTGTCAGGTCTTCCCTGCTGGTTGCCCATGCCTCCTGGCATTCCAGGCATGGGGCCTCCCTGCATGGCGCCTCGCATATCAGGGGGGCCCCCGGTGCCACCTCCACCTCCCATTGGCCTTTGGGCACCATCAAACTGCCCTGGTGGCCCACGCATCATCTGCATTTGTGGCCCACCCATGGGGCCCCCAGGAGGGCGCATTTGCATGCCAACAGGACCGCCAGGGCCCCCCATTTGAGGCTGCATAGGCCTCACCCCTGGTGGCCCGCCTGGTCGCATGCCTTGAGGTCCGCCCATGGGACCCCCAGGAGGACCACCCATAGGACCCCCAGGAGGACCACCCATAGGGCCCCCAGGAGGTCCGCCCATAGGGCCACGAAGACCCCCAGGGGGGCCCCCGAAACCTGGCCTGGGGCCTTGACCTCCAGGAGGACCACCAGATCCTTGCATACTGCCCATTTGTCTGAGGCCCGGCTGTCCTCCTGGCCCTCCTGGGGCCCCCATAGGTGCCCCCGGCCTCTGTGGTCCATTGGGAGGTCCTCCCATGCCTGGCCCTCCTGGCCGTTGTTGCATGGGTGGTCTTTGGCCTCCTTGCGGTCCAGGAAAGCCCTGGGGCATGTCTGCCTGCGCAGGAGGTTGCATTCTGTCGAATAATTGATCTTTGTACAGCACAGAATGTGCGTTTGCTGGGCCCGCAGCTGGCGGTCACACCTCCTGTGGTGTGCGCCTGTTTACCTGCGAACCGCAAAGGCAGAAGGTCGGATGGGTCCTGAAGAGTTGTTTGGAGCAGTTCGGCTTCTTGTAGCCGCCGAACTAAATGGAATAGTCTCAATCAGTTTAAGAAGAAAACAAATGGAGAAATAGTAGCACCAAGGAATGGGTATTGAAGCCGCCTTGCCTAGCAGCTCGATGCTTATGAGCGGCTGTCTGCGCCTTGGGAAGCAGCACAAGTCCGAAGGGGCACCTGCGGCTCACTGAGGGTAAAAGATTTATTCGTAGTTTGATAATTAGACGCACCTGAATGAATATTAAGCCCCTTGGCGTGCCTTTACGTAAGCCGGGCGCTACTTTGGCGCTGGTAGCGAGCAACTGAGAGAGAAGTGCTCTGGAACGCCCTGCCGATATTCATGCCTCGTCCTCATTCATTTCTCAAGTATATCGCTTTTCAATACTTCAAATAGCTCATCTTAGTGGCTAGAGTCTCTGCAGAAGAGCCAAAAGACCCAGAGCGACACAGACGGAAGCGCGACAGCTGCCCAAGGGGCCGCCATGTGGTTCCGGCCATTGGACCAGCCACAGCAACACTGACCCTCCCCCCACGAGCGCCTAGACTTTGAAATAAAATATCCCATTAGACTCTTATATAAATGAAGCTGCCAATCCGTAGATAACGAAACACCCTTTCGGCACAATCCTGCAAAGCAACACGTAAGACACGAGGTGAGCTATGTGACACTAGAGCTAATTGCTCTTTGGTTGTAGCTCTGCACGCACGGAGTTGCGATATATTTTGCCTTTTTGACGGTAAACAGACCCTTCTAACTTCTTGTTCAAATATACTAACCCTTGTCCTTCTCGTTGCGACATCTCGGGGTTGAGTAGATAAGAAGATCCAAATTGATGTTTGTGGATTCTGTTGGCTCGGTGCCAACAGCAGTGGCTCCGCAGTCTCGAAGATCACTTTCGAAATGTTGCTCGTCTGCTGTTAAGTGTTTCATTGTTTCTACCGGTGTTTTATAATTCTATTCGGGGTCAGACAGAACTTTAGAACTAAATTTAGATATAGCAAGGATCCGATCTCTAACCAAATAGTATTAATGTTTGCCTAGGCGCGCCTTGTGTGTACTTCGTGGTATTTCAAGCGTTTTGCGCACCCATACCCATTGGATACGGATCATATCGGGTGCAGAAAGTGTCTAGGGCCGAAGAGAAAGGCGTGGTATGGTTGCGTTTACCCCGATATGTGAAATAGAAAAATTGTTTCCAGGAACGGCAGTTATTATCTTTGAATTTTGAATTTTTTTACGCTACAGAGAGGCTGTGCATTGAAGTTTGGAGAACCATCTATAACTGTTGAAAAATAATCGTTGAAGAGGCTCTTTTGCGTTTTCTCTAGTTACCTCATCGTGTAAGAGGTCAAGGTATGCATCGTACTATAATAACGCCAAGGGAAGTGGCCTAGAGAGGGAATTGCCGTTGAGTGTTCGCGCTCCCTAGGCAATTGAGGGCATCGAGGAGAAGATATGCACCTTTACCCCGGCCCCACGATGATCCGTAACGCCAGCCTGTCCATAGAGGGAGGTATGGGGAGTTTTCTTATATATCGGGGAAAGGGACTGAATCGGGGTGAGAAGAGCGTTTTATGCTGAAAAGAGTGGCCTGTTAGGGGTCTGTATACGCAGTTATGAAGAATAGAAAAAGGTATTCTAGGATTTATTGATATGCCAAAGAAACGTCGAGCCTTTCGTGAGCAATATAAGCAGAGTAATAGAGCTTCCTCAAATTATTAAGGAAGTTCTCAGGCTAATCCCGTGCCTATCCCATCATTTGAGGGTATAAGACGTGCGTCGTATTTGAATTACAGCGTGGAACAGTTCTTGGGCAGCGAATTGCCATTAGGAGTTCGCGGTGCCTTAGCGTTTGAAGACCTTGACAAAGAAAAATGCACCCTTACATCGGCTCCACAATAATACATAAGGGGCCAACCCTCTTATACAGCCTGGTTTAAAGAAACTTCTCATATATGTTCGTCCTCTGGGTTGTTAGTTGTATGAGGCAAAAGATGGGTATTGAGAGTTGAATGGGAGTCACGTTGTAATTTTAAAAAAATTAAAGGTAAATTTTAATAAATTAAAATGAAGCTTTAATAGTTAGTTTAAAGAAAGAAGTTGGTTTTGGGTTACATGGGTGTTGGCCTCGCCTTTGATTGTGACCCCTCAAAGGATGGGGACCGATGACCCCTGTTTGTGGGTCGGAACGTAGCCAAGAGTTTGGCCATTTTATAAAATTAATAATATAAAGTGTGAAGGTCTTTAAGCTGGAAGAATGGTTTATTTGGGTGGTGAAGATGCGTTTTCCGTGGGTGTGCGATGTGTCATTCTGCGACAGGGCCAATATGACAGGAGTCTTGTCGAAAGGCAACAGGCGCGTGCTTGCCATTAATTTATATTTAAAAGTTTAGCCTGCATGTAACTGTGCAGGGAATCTAAGGTTTTCGTATTGCTGGGAGCCAAGGGGGTCCTGAAGGAGGTAAGTGTGCCTCACACTGGCGCCGTATCAGCTTGGGGCCGGTGAGTAAGTTTTTTTATCCCGCCCCGATGGTAAGCTGGTTTTAGTTATATTACAACTTTGATTTAATTTTAAGTATAGTTGCACGCGGGCCTCGTCACAGCCACGCAGAAACGAGATGCGACCAAGGTGCAGCTAAGCTGTACCTTCCACATACATACATCCGAAGACATCATCTAAAGAGCCAGAATGTTGCCCCTCATATCTAAAAGCTTGATCCTTCCACTAATATCTAGCTTTAAATATTAATTAGAACAATTTTGAATGATGACAAACAGAAAAAGCTCTGGAAGGTCAAACATACGCTTTTAAAATAATACAGTCATACACGAAAGTGAAGTAGTAACGATCGCGGAAAAGAGAAGAGTTATCTTCATTTCACTATAAAAAATACTTACAATAAAGAAAAGGTTTTTGGAGAAATACAAAATACATTGGCGACTTCAGGTTTCTTATCCCATCGTTAAGTTGGCCTTGTTAGCGCTTCCTTCCTCAATCAAAATGAAAAAGATTCGAATACTAGCTACAATATACGTCAAATAGCTCTACCAATGTTAAATTCAAAATTTTTTTTTGGCAGGCAAAGCCTGAAAGTTTGCCGGTTTTCTTACAGTGATCCCGTTGCAGTTTCAATAAAGGAAAGAATGTAGCCACTTCTGCGTACCCACAAAAAAGCTTTGGATTGCTCTGCAATCAGCATTCTTTTGTCCCTTTTTTACAATTGAAAATCCTTACTTTAGTTTTTAGTTTTTGTGCTAGCATTAGTTTGTCTAGATGAGACGAAACGCATTCAAATATTACAATGCTTGTTGCGGGTACACAGACGGTATACATCCAGCACAACTAGCAGTGCCAGACAGTGCAAGCTCATACACCACTTTAAAGACTTAGGTACTGTTTCGATTATTTTGTTCTCTTGAGAATTGCATTGTTCTGATCTGCTATAAACGGGCTCTTTTCCATTAGTTGTCCGGGAGGAGGAGAGAGGGGCATCGCGGCTAGTCGTGCTTATCTGACTCAACTCTCAAAGACATGTGCGCGTGCGGGCCATCACCAACTTGATACTTTCAGAAGCTTTTGTTGATTTTTGTTAAAAGAACCATAGGGTTTGGTTGGTTTAAGAACAGCTTCGCTGAAATCTCCAGCACTGAAGTTCCCAGCGTAAGTCGATGTCCTTTGATTATCAGTTGCTGCCAGGAGCCAAAAGGCCTCTTGACCAGCCATTTCATTTTCAACATATAACTATTTTTTGTTATTTTTGGAGCATTTATGGCTTGAAGTGATTTTCCTTACGTAGAACGAATAGCAACATTCCTGGTGTTTTCTCTTAAACCTGTGGGCAAGTGGGTAACAGGTCCGATTGCTCAGGACCAAAGCTGAATCTGGCCGTTCATGTTTTATCCCCTTAATCTTATTCAACTGGGCTCAAGTGTATATTTTATTGAGGCGCCAGACACAGTGCCGCGATGTGCTACATCCTTGGTGTATGTGTGAATGATCGTAATTCTATATCAGTAAGCGACATTGCTCCTTCTTTATATATCATTTGAGGCATAGCGCCTTCTTTATTTTTGTTCAGGCATTTATCTTTGCGGACATAATCATACTGATTTATTTGACGGTATGTTGTCCTTTCTCAGGTCGAATGGGAAGGGGGTTTCTTCTGTTCTTATAATTGGCCATCCAACATGGGGGGTGCTTGCGGTAAAAACAAGGCGGCGGAGGAGCCGAAAACCCGTCAGGGACCTGTGGAAGTGGCGCATGCTCCTCCATCTCCCACCACCCCGCAGCCTCCGCCGGCTGCTGGGGAAGCGGATACGAAACAGGCAAAACAGGCCAAAGAGTTCATTACAGGAGAGGGAGACGGTGTGTACTTGTTGATGGTCGCAGAAAACAATGGGTCTCTTGTGCAGCAGTATGCTCATAGCAAGCCTGAGGTCTCCGAAGGCGATTCGCTCCTACTGCAGATAAAACCCCCGGCGTATGTTGAAATCAAAGAATCCAGGTTTGTTTTGCAGAACGGCAGGCGGGTTCTCAAGACGGGCATTCCCGTAAGTCGTTATAGTACCTCTGAATTAAATACAATGCGTTCCTACTGGTATGCTCGACTGTAGCCGTTCTGCAGAAGGGTGTACAGCCAGGGATCATGATGGTGTAGTTAGGATGGTGTTTGCACGGCAAGTATATGTACTATGTAGTGCCAGGCTTTCTTGGCCTGTTGTAACTGCGGCGCTAGTTCTAAGGTGCTTTATTCAAATGCCTTGAGATGACACAATTTCCTCTGTAGAGAATGCTTCGGTCCTCGTGTGTTCAGATGGCCATGGGCAACGCTGACGGGCAGAAGAAGGTCTGCGAGGCGGTGATGGAATGCGTGCGGTTGACTTGCGCCTACTCGGGTTATATTCATGCCTATACCGCTTTGGCAGACGCGTTCTTTTCGATCTTTCTGGTCGTGGTAGAGCGTCACGAGGTGGTACGTTTTTGCAGTTCCTTCAGTATTCTTTTATTCTGGCCTTAGAACGTAAATAGAAACCACGCTGAGTAGAAGGTGGTGATTGTGGAGCTTCTGTGTAGATCTAGTAGAACCTAATATATGCGTCTAGGGCCGAATCAACCACCCATTAGCTGTGGCTGTTTAGGTTGTAGTGTCTGGACTGCCGTTATATCCTTGCGTTTGGCCGTCAGTTACCCCGTCATTTTTGTGGTTTTGTTATTTGCAGGAAAACATCAAGGACGGCAGCGATGGTGTGAAATACGTGGCCTCTCCCTCCGCAGTGATGTCGCAACCCGACAAGGATGCAAAAGAGTCTGCTGAAGAAGCATCGATGGAAAAGGAAAAAGATGAGAAAAGTCCAGAGGGGCATGGGGAGGCAAAACCAGAAGGTACGGCGCAGGGTGAAGATAGCAAGGACGAAAAGCCTGCGGAAGGAGAGACGAAAGAGGGGCAATCAGTCTTTCCAAATGCTTCCGGTCAGCTGGTTACAGAGACGGCTGCACCTGAAACGAAAGCTCTTGAGGTAGTCCAGGTCCTTCGCATCGTGAACGAAGGCAGGTCACCGAATCTTTCTGCCATGCAATATATCGTTGTCGTTCCCCTGACCATGCCCAAAGCCAAAGAAGCGCTCAAGGATGGCCGCTTGATTAAGGATGCAGACGTTGAGGAGCTGCAGAAGAAAGTCGACGGACTCAGTAAGTGAAATGGCTCGCAGCTGTTAAATTTTTCTTGTCCCGCTGTTCGTGTAGAGTACACCTTTGCCTTGCCAAGCCACTGCTCCCTAGGCCCAGCTCTGTAACGAAGCAGGCGCTTCAGTGGAACGGTCTTAGACTCTCACAAGTGCTTGGAAGCAGGTATTAGCGTTTTCATCCCCGATGTCCTACGTTGGGTGTATTGAGTGGGATTGTCTGAATGCGTCGTGCTTTGCTCAGACGGAGTGATGATACCTGCAACACCTGAAAAGACCGCTTAACACAGCGAATATAAGCATCAAAGCGAACGCTCTAACGCTGACGGGATAAAGTGAAATGCATCCTTATAGCTTTTGGCTATTCTGGCTTTGAGCCCGTGCGAGATGCGCTGGGATGGCGCCAGATGCAGGGAATGGCAGCTTAGTTGGATTGTGGAATCCGGTTGATTGGTCTCGCTAGAGAGGCTTCTACAGGCGACTGCAACCAGTTAATCTCTATCCACATACCGTCCCCGGAATAGCGACGACGTTTCTCTGGGGATATGGGAAACTTGCTGTACAACGACTACCTTGATTACATATGGCACTGCTTTTAAGAGATGTACCAGGTAAATGAAGGCCCGTCGGCCATACATCGAAACAGATGCTGCTTTATTTTCAGTAACTGTGCACAATAACGGGCCTGCAATCCATCGCTCAGCATCGTCTCACGTTTTCGTCACCAGCACTTGCGACTAAGGATTATATTCAGTTGCTACAAAGGATTATACTTAATTCAACGGCCTACAAGCTCTTTTGAGAAGTCAAACTAGTTAGCTGCATTTTGTAGTTTGCTATTCATGAGCAGAACACCGCACATAACAGAAGCATGTCCGCTAGTGAACTGTCTCAGCTCACGGTGCGACAATGCCGGTCTTTCCTTTCCCCAGTGTGCATTTGCTGAAGTGTGATGAGACTAGCCAAGCTTAAAACTCAGCTCTTCATGTTGATCTTATCAACAGACATTTGTGTGGTTCTACGGGGGGGTGTCACTTTCAGTGGCCAGTTGCTACGTGGACTTGTATTAGCTAGCTCTGTCACTAGTGGTTTCTATGGGTAAATGTTGGGTAGTCAAGATTCCAGCATTCCAGCAAGCCCCAGCTCTCAACTTAGTTTCAAGAAAAAGCAGATTGCCCAAGAGCAGCGCTTATTCAACGAAAGAAGAACTCTCTAAAACGATTGAGAGTATTTTTTACATGGCGGGGTAGACATTTATAGCAGTGCAAAGCGATGCACTTCGCTGTTAGCAGTGCCTTGGAAAGGTGGCAATAACGGGGTGTCGGCGCATTAATGTCTGGATGGCTCCGTTTAAGAGCCCACCCCAGTGAGGTTCCAGAGGGAATGAGCTTTTGTGGGCCGGCTACTCCTTGGACCAAGCTTTGGGGCTGGGGCCCGAGCAGGCAGATCCTGCGGCTTTGAGAAGCCGTTTGAATCACGTATTAGTACAGTGGTGGAAGCGCTGGCCTTGAGTCGAGCAGCTAGCCAGGAGCTCAGTGTGCGTTTCTAGTCCATATAGGCGATTGACTCCTTTGGCCAGTGAACGAGCAATTGATTTTGCAGTGAGATTTGGCTTTTAGGAGCTAGAATAGGTTTTTCCGGCGGCTTGTAGAGTGTTAGTGCTTGGTAGTGGGAGATTTAGTTGCCCAGCAGGGCCTGTTTTAGTTGCAATTCTAACCGTTCACTATTCGAAATGAGAGTCAGGCGATGGCTGCTATCCAGAGAAGAATTTATCGGCTTTTCGATGTTTTCATATAATATTCGGCAGTTGAAAGAACCAGGGATAGGCTTGTTTGTGCCTACTGGATTCGATATTAAAGATGTGAGTTTCGATCTATGAGTTTAGAGACAGCCGTGTGTTTACTGAGTCCGTTAAAGAAAGAATTAAGCTAGGCTGCAGCGTTGAACATTGGTGAGTAGGTTGAAGGCTTGCTCCGTGGCTGGAGATATCAGGAGGCGTAGTGGAAAGTGCAGTTCTTTCCATGGTGATGCCAGTTCTTGTTGTGAGGATAGCGTGGGTCCTTCGTCGTCAGCGCAGGGCAGGTGTTTGCTGTACGGACTTTGGGATTATTACAATACAGTCATTACTACCTCGACTGTAGAGAGTCATCTGGTGGTTACATTAGCTATAGCGTGGTGTCCTCATCAACTGAGTGGAAAGGCTTAAGCGCCAGCCAAAGGGTTTTAGTCTTGCATATCGCTACAGTTCAAGGTTTTTTGTTGCATGCTAAACAGTATGCTTGTACGTTCTCACGTTAGGTGAGAAGTTACTTTAATCGTTCAGAGAGCAAGGCACGAATGCGTAGGACTAGCTAGGTTCGGGGTTCGGCTAGTTTTACTGCATGGACACTTAGCAGCCTTCGCGTGGCGAAGTCCCAACAAACTCCAGCTTGGAGCGCCGTTGTATGGCACAGTATCGCAGCACTGCCGTGAATGGGCAGAGCTGTCTTGCTGCGGCTTCTGTATAAACGAGTGGGAAACCGGCTGCAGCTGCGAAGCATTGGAACATTAACTATAAGTGCCCAGGGCATGGTATCGGTCATTAGGAGGCTATTTAGCATGTAAGCCTCCACCTCTGTTGTATGCCAAAAGCGATTTAGATGCAACTTGGCGCACTACAGACTGTCGGCATCCAAGCCCTTAATGGACAACTGTCTTCTCGAATCTCTTCGAGTATCAACATTCGGAATTAAGCCAATTAGGCCTTGTGACTAAGGGGTGGAAAGTATAAGCTGCTGATGGACCTTAGAATTCTACTTACGGCAAATGATGGTTCTTCTTTCTCCCATGGCAGCTCACAAGATCTACCCCATTCCCACTCCTGGCGCAATCACTGCATGTGCCATTAACGCAAGTGGTGCAGAAAAGCTATCAGGTGGACAGACCCGCAGCCGTTGATGCCCCCCGTTGGCTTTAATGGAAACGAGCATCGAAATGTACTTGCTGTTTTAGGCTTTTACTGCCTTGCACCTCTGGAATCCCCCTCTGCTGCTCATATGCAGGAGACTGCCGTAAGCGTCGCGAGTTGCGCAGGAGCTTGTGTTGAAGTTGTTGAAGCTCCGGTTGCCCGCTGCAGCAGATGCTGACCATGCGATGGCGTATTTCGTCCCTCTAGGAACAGCTGGTCAGTAGGCGGCAAACCATGTGCTTGCCATAGCTCATGGTGTTTTAGAGCCGCTTAACAGCCTGGTTTCCCTCTTTTCAACATAGCAAGCAGCGCTTGCGCCTTTGCATTCAACTGCTGCGGCTGCTGATCTTGCGAATCCGGGACAGCACCAACTTGCTCGCCCGGATCCCGCAAGAATGGAAAAAGGTTCTGCAGCTCATTGGACTGGATAGCATGTGCCCTCGTGTCGCATTGCGGCTGCTCACCTTGGAGGGTTGGCGTCACTTGTTGCTCCGCGCTAAGGGGCAAGCTGGCGCCGCAAAACAAGGCGTCGCCTGAGTGTTGCAGGGTAACAAAATCATTGCTGCCATGGCAGCTAGGCATCGACGGTTGATAGGTTTCAAGAAAAGACTGCTGGAGAATAGATGTTTGAGTTTCCTCTTGGTGCCTCGTCATGGCCGCTGCTCCTAAGCCCTGGTGAAACTCTTCGGCTTGTTGCCTCGCTTCAGAAAACGGTAGGTCAAGAGACTGTAGCTCTTTCGGTTGCCAGCGTTGGCCGTATTCCTGGGGCTCGTTGTCGCCTTTCTTTCTTACACCCAAAAGAGCAAGCAGCGCGTTCGCCTTCGCATCCAACCGCTGCGGCTGCTGTTCTTGATAAGCCGGGGTAGCAGCAGCTTGCTGGCTTGGATGCGGTATGAATGAAAGCTGGTTTTGCTGCTCCTCTTGGCTCTGTTCCACCTTCATTTGAAGCTGCACAGCTTGCTGAATGCCTTCAAGAATCGCGTCATGGGCATGCTGAGTTTCGCGATCCCTGTTGCCCTGAGCGCTTTGCACCAAGGCGTGCAATAAGTCGCTGCCTGGTGGCTTTTGCCGCGGTGCCTTTGTGCCACACCTTCGGCTTGTCTGCAATTGTTGCTGCATAAGATGCCCTGGTGTTGCTTGCTGCTGAACCCGATGCAAGTCACTAGACGAACCTGAATCGTTTCCCTTTAAGGTCAAGGACGTTGCTGGTAGAGTAGCGCCACTTCTCAAAGGAAGCTTCTTCTCCAACATGCTTTGCGTCGTTGCAGAGATAGGCTGCCGAGAAGCACCCAACCTTCCTGATTGAGATGCGGACGCGGGGTCAACATTCCGGGGTGCCAACGGTGCCGCTGTCGTCGGACTCTGCAGCGTAGCAACAAAACTTCACGTTCTGACCTGCAAAACTCCCCGCATGGTCCCTGCACTGAACATATTGGTGTACCATTCTGTGCATATATAACTTCACAAGTACTGAGGCGTGCTGAGGTGAGCTGGTACGGAAGCACTCAAGTTTCATTACATACACCGAAAAGTATGCATGTGAGAATGCCTACATACATTAACAAAAAAATTCGCTAAGGTGGAAAACGCCTAACAGATTGCACCAACTACAGAAAATGCACTTTTAAATGCAAATGGACATGCAGTGTCTAAAGCATCGTACACAATGCCAAAGATAATCCAAAGAAAAATGGGAATCAGTTGAACCTTTGCGCGGTGTTGGAGACTCAACAGATGTATAGGCATGCGGGACGCTTGGAATATACTTTCAGATACGCTAATCCAGTTTCCGTGTAGTGCTAGCCCGAATTTAAACAAGTACAGTAACACGGCCGCACGGGAAAAAACCCACTCTTCATAAATCGAAAGCTTTACTCAGCGATGGGACACTTGTATTAAGCCCTCCAACTAAATTCCCGCAAAACTGTTACGGGAATGAACGCAGCTAGTAACAGCGAGAGCAATTGAGTCTTCATGCAAGCCCACAGGCTTTTGCAGATACAGAAATGCTATTCAATAGTACTGTACGCTGGATAAGAGGCAGACTCACTCCGCCACAGAGTGGCAGCCACTGGGTTGCCGGGGCCATAAGGATTCGCTGATTGCCCATGCGCCCGTTCCCGTCGCATGCTCCTGCAATAGTGAAGAAACACAAAAACAAATTGAGCAGGATAATTGCCAGAAAGTTAGCACAGTTGCTTTCGTGTTCAGGTCAATAAATGAAAGGCTATTGCTACAACAGGGTTTGTGATCATTCTCACCCAGGTGCGGCTCATCCAGAAGTACCTCCACACAAAGATCTTCGAGGTGAAAAAGCTGTCGCTGAAGCAGTTCAAGTTTTTCATCTCCACGGAGCTGAGCGAGGATGCGCTGGGCTTCCTTATCCGTGCGAATGGGCACAGACTCCTGATTTGATTTTAGCCACTGTTGCCGCTGCTGCTGCTCCGGACGCTTTCTAGCATCGAAGACCAATCGCTTTCTTAGACAGAGCTCTACAACTATAGGCGCAAAATGCGCACAGCCGGTAATGGACAGTGGGACATTCGCCTTAGACTTTGTATCTGCACCCGCGGCATTGCTTTCGACAGCTTCAGAATACTTTATATGTGGATTCCATTCGCATTCAATTCGGCAATTTCCGTATTTTGAAGCAAACCCACACGCCGTGCCGCGAGCACCTTGTTGAACTGCCCCGCAGAATCGAGCGTACGACAGACGCTGGCCCAGCTGCATCTGCACGGCAAATCTGAATGAATACTGCAAGTTGCCGTTGTCCTGGACACTATTCAGCCGCAAAAAGCCTGAACAAATGATAAGAAAAAGAGAGAAATTTACAAGCAAGTATAACTAAACTCGAAAGGGATGCTTGAGGGAAACCCCGCTCCGCAAAGAAGTCGCAAGCGTACACAAATTTATAAACCCTGACGCATATATACAGCTAGAGTACAACTCGACGTGGTTCATTTGATTACTGTGCCAGGTGGCTGCTCGAATGGCGTTATATGGCGAAGATTAAACGGAAAGCTCCAGTAGGGCATACCCAAGGCAATATGTTTTTGAATGGTCAGTAAATCTGCGGCTCGCACACAGTTGCTTTTTTCCGCAGAAATAACTGCGGATACCGGGGCAGGCAGGCTCGCTTTGTGTTTTTCCACTTCGGCTTCCAAGTTTCGTAGCACTGCACGCAACACCACGGGGCACTTTAGACTGGACGGCGACCTGTTGGACAATCAGGAGAATTCTTCACAGATACCCAAGTTCAGCCTGATACGTTTCCTGTGGCAAACGAGCTGTAGCCCAAACCTCGTAATCGCGCGATCAAAATACTACTTACCTGAAGCCGTGAGCAAGGCGTACTCCGTGGGAACCACCTTGGCTCGTCTTGATGGCGACAGCGCAGCCATCGAGGACAAACGGCTGGCTTGAAAGGCAGGGTCCCCCACTCCAGCAAACACACTATTGGCTGTCATGTGACATTTTGCCGAGAGACCTTGTGCTTTCGTACTGGCCTGCATATATGCATTCCATCATAGCTTATTTTTTCTTCCGTCTTATACATAGTCAAGTGTATGGGCACTTCTTTGTCCTTTCCACAAACTGGTGAGTGTTGATAGGAAGAACACTCACTTTGTCAAGTGCAGCACCCAGCTGAGGAAACGCCTCTAAAATTCCTTTTGCGAGCTCAACCGCCTTGGAGGTGAAAAGGTGTGTCATGCAACGAGCTGTTCAAAGCACAAACCCAGCGAGTCGTCCTGACCCAATATTCAAGCTACGCATGCAACTGCTCTGCTCTTTCACACCTGCAGCTTCTGCATTACTCTTCCAGCTGAACTGTTTGGCAGAAACTGCAGATCTTACAGCGTTGAGCGCCTCTTGGACCCGAGCGAGGCCATGGCGAGGAGAAACCTAAGACGTAAGCAGGCTTGCGGGTTTCCTCGGAAAAGATGGCGATGTGAAGGCCACAGTCCTGCAGCGTCAAAAATGCAGCCACATGCAAACACCAACCGATACATTTTCTGAACTAGCAGAAAATGCCACGTCAAAAACGGAAGGTCAATTTTCGAGGGACACTCAGGTGGTTGCATCGAAATTTTCGCTGGTGCCAACATCTACATTATTTGGGCCACAGCTGCACAGACGCACATAAAGGCTATCGCCTTCCTTCAGAAATATCGAAGAGAAGAGGCAGTACGCCGCAAAAGGGGTAACCTCCAGAAGCTTTGAGGCGTGTTCTAGGGAATACATTCGTTCCTGCATCGCAGCAGCACCCAACATTCTCCTGCCCAATCCTTTCTCCTCCAGGGCCTGTTTCGTAGGCGAAACATCGCGGAGAAGTGAATATCCAGTTCACCTGATTTGTTGCGCAAATCATTTTGCACGCCTCTTGCAATTGCCGTTCAAATTCAGGAGGCTCGCTTCGCCACGACGCAACGCGCACTGATAATTGTGCCCCGTCATTGCTTGGAGTTCCTTCCAGAACACCAGTGACCCCTTGGAGTAGCTGCTGCCTCTGAGAAGATGCAATGCAGAAAATATCTTCGCCGTCTCTCCAAGTGCTGCGTTCGTGTGCTTCAACTGCCTCCATTACTTCCCGACGGCATTGCTGCATATTTTGGACAAGACTTTCTGAGGGTCGGGAAACGAGTGGCAGCAAGCGGTAAACTGTTTCTGGTGCATATCTGAAATGAACGCATGCAGTGGGCTGCTGCTGCTGGCAATCTTTTCTACTGCTGTCTCTGCTGCTGGCCGGTGCTGCTGCTTCTAGCCTCTCCTCCATAACGATGTCCTCAACGGGAAGCAACTCGACCATAATCGTGGAGAGCGCAGTGGCGTAGTGAAGCTCGCGGCTCTGTTGAACATCTCTGCGGGCTGGCAGTGCGCGGGTAACGGCATTTGCGAGCTGCTCCAACTGCTGTTCCAGCGACTCCTGATTAGCAGCTGCGTTTTCAAATTCTGGCCTATTTTCTCCGAGTACCTGCTGGTGGGGATCCCAATAGGCAGCGACATCTAGCGATTGTTCTGTCATCTTTTTTCTTCCAGAGGTGGCTTTTTGCTGTTCAAAGAAACTGAACGCCTCAGTCTCGTTTGCCACAGCAAGGCCTTGAAGCTGCAGTCGGCGTTTCTCCATTTCCACCGCCTGAACTTGCTCCGTAGGTTGGCTAGCAACCTCCGACCTCGTTTCCTTATTGTTAGGCACAATAGGGTAATAGAAGGTCGGAGCCCACACGGCAACCTGCAAGCCCGTGCACAGATAGCGTACGCATCTACTGCGATTCGTTTTTCAAAAATTCATTTGTGAGGAGCCTTTCGCTTAGCTGAGGTGCAACACTAAAAAGATAAATAAATTAAAGGGACGAAATAAACGTAAAGTAGGTGCACCTTCCGTAAAGACCACCTCGATCTGTCTGCAAATTTTATCAAGCCGGGTGGCTGCATCTAACTGTTGACGGGAGCAAGAGCTTAGAATTAAAGACCCCCTCTTATTAATTGTGCAACGCTACTGCTTAAAAGGCAGAAAGTACACACCGGAGTGGCGAGTTTGACGAAGGGAAAATCATAGAGAACGAACGGAGTATTGAGGAGGCTTTGTAACGCGTCAGCAGGCTGATGGAGGTCCAGAAGAGAAAGTGCAGTTTTTCGCTGCAGCTGCTCCTTTGCAAACGGCATTACGCTCAGGACGACAGACTGGCTCGTAGACTCGCGATTAAACACCTTCACTCCGTTCCCGTAGTGCCACTGAAAAGTGCATCCCACAGCGTTGCAGTAATACCATACGAAGACCCCCACACAATATGGTGTCCATTCCATACGAACAAGACACCAGTACAGCCGTGCATGAGGCCACGTCTCCTCGTTGTAGTGCTGTGTGGAACTGCGTTTCTAAAGGCAAAGTCGCTCTCCCTTGCTGTAACCTCTGCAGTGCACAGAGAGGCCTTGACTGCTGCGCCTCTGGGCCGACAGTGGCAAACTCACGGCAAAACATTTAACGTAGAAGGAAGGCGTCAAGGCTGCGGCATCAGCAGATCCTCCAGGCAGAGGTGCGGTTGGATACATAAGCTCATGATTTAATGGATGCAGATGAGGAGTTGGCGGAACAGAAATCGGACTACTAGATGGCAGCCGCTTTATAGGATCCGCCTTCTGCAGCGCTGACACTAGCAGTTCCACGTAGTTATCTGCTGCAGCTCTGCTGTTGTGATGCCTATGGTGTTGCTTTGGGCTAAGGCCAAGAAGTTGGAGGATATTTCGTGTTTTCGCCTCATCAAGGCGCGCAACAAGGAGGGGGGGCAACAAGAGAACTTCCTCCTCGACTACACAACTGTCTAACACATCCGGAAATGCGGAGCGAAGAGATGAGCGGAAAACCGAATGCGAAGGCTGCTGCATTTTTTTGACGCACTGAGGCGTGGATTGGTCGTTCAGCCTTTGCATGAGGTGAAACAAATCAATCGCAACATCGTGTCGCTTGCTCAGGATTTTGTGCTTAAAAAACAGAAACTCGGATTGATACGCAGAGTCCAAGGCAGACAGCCGTCCACTGCAAGCTTCGTAGGCCCGCTGCTGCTGCTGCACTTCCCTCTGCTGCTGCTTCTGCACCTTCCGCATGAGCAGTACGATTTTGCCAACGCTGTTTCGCTTTAGCATCTTGGGAGGCAGCTGTTCCAGCAGCGGCAAAGCGATGCGTTCGAGAGCTTTCTCGTCCACAAACGGTAGCAGGGTCACTCCTCCCCAAGGAACCTGAAGGCACAGCCAGTCGCACAGGAAGCAGGATCGACAGAGAGGAGCTCTAAACATTATACCGTCGCCCCGGCTCGCTTTTTATCTTCCCTGCAAGCTCCAAAAGACCTGAAGACAGCATCCTATCGATTGTCTCTTAGTGCGTCAGCCACGCGACGACAAACAAGATGGGAAAAGAGAGGCTGAGAGTCCCTGTCTCCCCATCTGTCTCTCTTTGATTCTTTTCCTCTCCTGTCTCTCTCACTCTGTCTCTGTCTCCCTGTCTCTGTCTCAGCACCAAAGCGAAAGGGTAGCAATCTCCAAAACTGCAACATCATAAATATTATATTGTCTCCTACCTTAACTCCCTCCATATCAACATCAAAGTCCTTCGGGAACGACTCCGCGATATCTTGAGGCGGATCCAGCAACAAATGTCTTAATTGCTGCGGCAGGAGTGTCGCTGACCTGAGCACACGCTGCTAGTCTATCTGGCTTCTGCATTTTCAATATTGAGGGCTAGCACGGGGCAAGGTGGTGAACAGCTAACGGCATTGCCAGTAATATCCTTGACTCACTGAGGCGGTAAGATGGAGAGTAGCTGCATAAATGGAGAGTACGGTTCGCCTCTGGGCAGTGGTATGGCGCGATCCAGAAGATACGACGCATCCCCTAAAGATCCCTCACTTGCCCGGGCTTCAGCTCGAATATTTGTATTCGTGCAGTCCAAAACCTCCGAGAAGTTCGGAGAGAAAACACCGCAATTCAGCACGTCATACATGAATGGCGCGTAATGGTAAGGGTAAAACCATCGCCACCCACTGCCATCGGGGCCCCGGAAGTAATAATATGCCACCTGCATGCATCCGCAGCGCTGCTGGAAGCCACAGGCCGATAGGCAAACTGTACGGGCAAGCCGGATATGGGATCCACACAATCTCAAAAGGTCTATGCAATGCAATGAGGATTGTTTAGTTAATGATGCTTAAATAGCGAAAGGACAATAGGCGGCACAAGGGATCGCATAGTATAAGAAAACTAAGCTGCTTACCCACTGAAGACCCTCAAGGTAGCTTTTGCACAGATGATCCAACTTCGCAGAACCCTCAGGTGTTAGGAGATTCATCCCGAGTTTACGTTTGTAAAAGCGAGCACGGAATGTTTGACATGGATCTCCGCATGCAAGACAAAACTCCATCTAAAGAGCAAACCCAATCGCACCAAAGAAAACGGCCAAGGACAGTAGCACGCATTTTTATTTCACGGCGTAGAACCAATTGCTCATTTTGCTAACACATGCGGAATCGTAACAACTGCAAAGCGCTCTTACCTCTTCACCCATCTCCTTTGCACCCTTTTTCTGCATGAGCCAGTGCAAGTCTGCTGCCTTGCCTTCAACTTGGGGATCTTCAATTGTTGACACAAAGAGCTTCAGGAAAATATATATATTGAGAAGATTCAGCTGGCCACATTTTCTAACAAGCCATGGGCCATCGGCAGAAGTAGTGCTGGTTACAGCCGCTGCCAAGGAACAGTATTCCTGATGAAAGACAAACCCCAGCACGCAGCAGACAGCGTGGCCATAAAGCCAGTGAATGCTCTAGTCCCAAAGCCTATTGAATACATCATAGAATTCCATGCGGCTACCTCAGAATATAATACGCAAGAGTTGCCACTTGCTACAATCATGAAACGCTCTCCAGCTGCATCAGCTTCTCGAAAAATGTCTAGTGCCTACAGCCAAAAAGCGTCGGTAGCACGCAATCAAGTTGTCAAGCCCTTTTCCGCCAACGTCGGTTGAGAAAGTGTGCGGCAAGAAATCGTTTCCAGCTAAAAAGCAAAATATCACAAAATCGTCAATAACACGCTCTCTCTCGTTCGCATGAGCTAGTGCTTGGTTGCTGCTGCTAAGACATTGTTGTTGCTGCCGTTGCTGCTTCTTATTCAGAGCCGGCAGGAGTAGCACCTCCCCTTCAGCCTCGTCGCTTTTTACTGCACATGGAGAGAACTCGCTTGATGTAGCTTTCTGATGGGAGGCGGTCCCCGGATGAGGCACGCTGTATGCCACTTCAGGTGGCAAGAGGTCGAGTGCCAAATATTCACGCAGCAGGGAGATGTGCAGCAGCTGCAATTTCTCTGGATTTCGCAGCATCTGAAAGACTGCACAGCGCAATCCCCCATTCTTTACGCGCAGCAGCAGCAGCAAAACGTCCAAACCTTAGAGAACACGAAACGCCATCGAAGTGCACCCTGTTAAATAAAAGAAAGGGGTATTCAAGCAGCTTCAAAAAGTCAATAGTGAGATAGAACGAAACCCTACCCTGGTCTCCGCATTGACTTTAGTTTGGCGGCCAAAAACCACTTCTTCCCTAAGCAAGGCAAAATGTGGCTCGTGGGACGCCAAAGCTGCAGATGCAAACAACAAATAGTCGGCCACTGAACATTCATGTTTGGCAGCTTCCACCCATGGGTCGCTCGTGCAAGCATCTTGTCCTCGATCACTCGGAGTGTTCTCTCTGTATCGCTATAACACCTTTCAGCGCTAAACATTACAGTAATTTTGACAAAGCACAATTTGCAAGCTCGTCATCAATCACTCACATAACATAATCAAATCAGCATCAAGGCCGTATAGGCAGTGACGTGTGTTGGGATCCGCATTGCTCGCGGCTTTGCAGCAGCGCAAATACGCCATTATCTTGTGCTCTCCCTCACCTAAAACAAAGAAGCAGCAGCACTAGTCATTCGACTCGACAAAATAGTACATTCTACAGCAAAAGATGTACGCAGCAGATGTGTACGCATTCGCGGTGAATAGCTGTGCCAGTGCACTCAACAAATACACTACTGAAACCTTAAACCGTCTAAGATGCCACCTACAAATATGCATATTATACGCAGTATCAGCTACGTCGCAACTGCCCCCGACAATCAGCCCAGCTACAAGCCAGGTGTCAATACAGCGGTAGATTACCAGGAATGTCAGGGCCCGAAAGCAGCACTTTCAAGCCGCGCCATCTCGGATCTTCATTCAGCTTTTTCTCGCAAAAAAAGCGAAGATGGCGAAAAAAATCCGCCATGAATTCTGTTCCCGGAGAAATGCAATTGCTGTCAAAGCCCTTCCCATGCCGACCATCTTCTTTTCTTGAATTTGCTTCCGTCTTTTTACCCCCTCCGAACGCGTTGGCATTTGCACGGCTCTGTTTCTCCTCATTTGCTGCGTCCTCCGCTGCACTCTTAGCTGCTCTGTAGCGACGTGCCCGCTGAAATGCAGCACGAGCATCCACAAAAAAGGGCGTTATTCAATACAAAGCAACATACAGCAAACAAATCAAGAACAGAAACAGTAGGTAATTCAAGGAACGAAACATAGCGTATCATTCGATTGTCTATGAGACCGCACCTGTTGATTCATTTTGGCTCGAGGAGCTACCCCATCAGCCGCTAGGTACAACAACTTGCGAGGCGAAATAGTTGAAATAACTAGATCTAAAGCGGCGAAGACCGACTGCCACATCAAGTCCTCGTTATCATGCAGCAAACCACCTGGACAAAAGAGAAATATCGGCGGAACAGATAAAATAGCAAACCATTGCACAGGCATGACTATGGAGCGAATGGGCCAACTGTGAGTGCGTCTTAAAGCCGAGAAAATAGGCACTAGAAACGGGGAAATGCGTAAAAGCACAGCTTTCCTGAATTTCCATGGCTGCAGTTATGGAGAATGCCGTTCATGTCCAAATACAGATTATCGAAGGCGGGGATGGAAGACGCGTCAATTTTCTCGTTAATGAGCGGGTAGCGCTCCGAGAGCCACCGGTAGAAACGGCCGATTCCCATTTTGGCCCTCGAATTAAAAAGCAGTTTCTACTCAATTTGCAGCGTCTGGGGGCTGCTGACCACTGCTCCAGCTATGTTGCATCCTACTGCTTGAATGCACAAAAGAATTACAAACGTTCCCTCGTGAAAGTTGTTTTGTCCCTAGTACCACGACATCGACGCTGGCTCCACACTATCTGCAAGGGGAGTGGCTTTGTACTTCGGAAGAAGCGTTCGCGCAAAAATATTAAACAACTGCCTCACAAAGCCCTTTTGAATGGAACAGAAAAAACCTGTCTGCCGCACGCCCCTATGTCACTGGAAGGAGATGGGAAGGTCCATAGAAATGCTACCTGAGAAATAACAACAGGTTTACAGATGTATTGGAACGTACTCCATTAGAGCTTCAAATTTTATAAGTTAGATGCCTGTTATTTTTTGGATGTGGGAATGAATAGCATGCATATCATCACCAATCCTACTCTGACTATCACTTTCCACTAATTACAAAAGTCTTCAGGCATATTCAAGTGGAAGGAAGCCAGAAAATATCTAACCGAAGGGAAGCCAGATGCCCCAGACCGCTCTCCTCCCAATCATGTGCCAGTGGTAGCAGCCCCAGAGTCGCCTGTCCACAGAGAAATCCTGCAGGGCCTTATAAGCCTAATAGAATGAAATGTTCATCAATTTAAAAACGTGAATTATGTTGGGCTAATTCAACCACCGTTGAAGGACTTAAACAAGGGTTCCCTGTTACTCGATTACCCAGGAGTGCTGTCCCAAACCCAGAGTCATGTTAAAGCGTAAGTTTGATATTGCAGCGTTTGTCTGTTTTTTATCACTTATTATTTTGTGTTGAAAGCATTAGACTCACACAATCCTCATGCGTAGCTAGCCACTGCTCCGAGCCCCCCTAAAATTGTGTCTGGCTTCAAGGGAGGAAATAGACATACAAAAGGCCTTTAGGTGCCGAGGCCAATAGTATGGAATATGTTGAAAAGTGAGCTGGTAGTTTTTCAGTTACTTATGTTTAAGGCCTTTGGCTAAGAATGCGTGCTACTGACGCAGGTCCGCACCACCATCTGCCCTTGTGCTTCCAAGCGCGACGTTTCTCTCCGTATCCGCCCGCCTTCGGGTCATCATCCGCCAGAAACACACTTGCAAAACAAGAGTATAATTTACGCGCTATGGACCTGTTCGCTCCAGGAGTGCCGCATGCGGTTGTGTTCGTTCTCAAGCTACAGTAGTCGTAATCAGCCGGCACCTAAGTGTACTAGAGGAGGAAATCGAGCAAACAAACACCATCGCTTGTTATGCTTCGCTGCTAACTTGGTTAGTCAGCAGCTGCTGAATAAAGGACGGATACCATCTCAGTAAAGCGAAATGTTATAAAAGCGAGTTGGCCAAGCCTTTTTCGGATATCCATTTATCAGACACGCACCTGATGAAATAGACTGGCATTTACGAACTGCGCATCACGCCACCTCCATATCGTGAAGAAAATGCTGGGGTGTACTGAAGAGAGACTGTGCTTTACGATTCAGAGCCACACTTGACACAAAGTGCCATTCCGAATATGGAATGCATCTGCCGTTTTTGGTCTGGTAGCTAACGGTGTCCTGCTGTGCTGGACCTCCAGGAAGATGATAATAAATCTATGTCGAGATCTGCACATATGTAGCCGCATCCACATGCTAAAGGAAATAAGCAAACAAAGCACAAACTTCGTACAACTTCGGCAGCTAGATTGACTCAAGAACCGGCCATTCAAGCCCCCCACAGCAGCAAGAGGCATTTGATAGACTAGTTGTAACAGTGGCAACCCAGCTACTAACTGCTCAACCTTCCGGCTCCGTGGCAGCAGGTAATGCAGGAATAGGCAAGAACAGCAAACGCAGCAACGATTCCTCCATTATCACGGGCAAGGGCTGCCAGCCACCGCAAACCGACGCACTTACTGATGGTAACCACACGCTGCATTGTGTCCATTGTGTACTGTGCCTTCATCCCACCAGATTGATGCCATTGAGCAGCACCCATGGGATATCGTTGGGTGTCATCAAGATTTGCAGCCTACGAAACCGTCTCAACCTAAATTCACCTCATGCGTCTCATCATTTACCCAAGCCCTCTCCTACTTTTACTCAGCTGCCACCACCCGAACACAACTAGCCAGGGCCCACATTACGTCTACTCCGCCTGCATCCACCATGCACCTAATCCAATCACCAAGACGCAAGCGCCCACAACAAGCATAGCGCCCCCTCTCTGAAGCACAGTGTCTCCTCGCCTTTACCCCACATCACAAAAGCAATATCTCCGTCCCTTGCGGTGAAATGTCCGGCTTGTGCCTTTGTGTCCCCAAACCAACTCCGTGTTCTACTGGCACTTTCATTAACCCAGCATCCTCACACAAAACAACAGTCACAAAAGCAGCTTGGAATTTTGCCAGCCTGTCCGGCCTAAACTAGCCAGATTGTTCTTTGCCGTAAATCGGAAGCTAATGGTCCAGTGTGGGATGGTCATGTACAGGAAATGCAAATACATCGTTAAAAAAGCAACAATATGAACCAATTGCCTTGAAATCCGGTTTCATAACACACCGTTTGGCTATGCCTGTGGCTTTCCAGTGTACCATACCCACCATACGCCTGCGTGCGGTTATGGAGGCTGATAGTACCGATTCTATGTGATCCAGCTAAGTGCAAAGGGTTGGTAAACTAGCGTACGGAAAGAAACAAACGCGAATTTTGCTTAAAGGATATTTGCCTAATACCGCAGCATATCCATTGGACTCTCTGACGCTTAGAGGAATAAGCTTTAGCCCATGGTAAGGAATTATGCCACGAGGCTCCCATGTGTGTCATTGGAGAGCTTACCACCCCATCCCCTACCTGTTTTACGCAGTTAACGGTAAATATGGATGTCACAACTCACTCCACATGTCCCAACAAAAGCTTGCTGGTCCTCCGAATGGGTTCTTACCCCGGTGCTCGGCTTTGAACAAAGAGCTGTGAAGCACTGTAGTACCAGATACGCAATAATCACATCTCTTAATTCGATGAGAAACCTAGAGTGTTTTACTTCACACTTCCAGCTCGGTTAGATTAGTTTGGTTGCATCGTGCGGGTTTCGAGATTTATCCGGTCCCTGGCGTAATCAGTGGAAAGATCCTAAGCGGTAGTCTCCTGTGCTGTATCGTTAGCAGGCGCTGCAAATGCTGCCCAAAGAGCAAGCAGCTCAAAGCCCCTAACCTTTTCTAATAGCATAAGCTGGGTCACCTGAGTTAACAATTGAATAAGCCTGTTCTTTGGTACGTCAAAAGTGCAAGGCCTGGCACCAAGGCAATGTACGACTAGAGACTAAGGAATAAGGAAGCGTCCATCTGCAGTGCTGAATGAAGTATACACCGCAAACTTTGCGTTGCTTCTTCTGAGGTGGTTTTGCCAACCAAATTGTATATACGTCTTGCGGGTCACCTGGTGATCTATTCTAAATATCAGTGTGTGCAGAGCCTCAATGACAAGGAAAATGCTACCATCTCCCGAACTAGCTTTAAAATTCATCAGTATTAACTCTCCTTTCATGATATAAATAATGACTCTTGCGATGTTTTAGGCGCCAAAATCACAATAGGCTGTAGCCGATCGTTACGGACAATGTAAAGATGCTTGTAGCTCTCCCAATCCCGCGCCCGGGCCTTTTGGCCTTAGGGCTTGTCTTGGGCTTTAAGGCCTTGGCCTTAATTTACGATCCTTAAGCTTCGATCCTTCTTAAGCGTCGATCCCCACGCCCCCAAAGTTTCTGCTTAGGAACTTTACTTGCTAACATCTCAGTGCTAGCCCCGCACAAAGGTCAATTTATTTTATATTGATGTTAACTAAGTGTTGGCTTCAGCCTAAGCCTTGCGTGTAGTGCAGCTCATTACACTTCCGGTATACAACACTTAAGCCGTCAACGGCCCCTAAGGCCTTGGGGCTTGTCTCAAGCCCTACCCCATTTTGCAACGCTTTAGCCTTGCAACTTGTATTTCGATGGTACTCGTCCCATGTGATCTTTTGATATTATTCACAGCAATCTCGGTATTTTACATTTCACTTATACAAGTGCACTTGGAACCTTAGCAGACTAGCCATAATATTCTTAATTGCACTCCTACTAATTCTATGGGTAACTAAACTGCACTGTATACGGCACATGCTCGGGGTTTTGGCTAAGCCTGAGCCATGTGCAGTGATTATCGCTTCCTTCGATGCTCTTATGAATAATCTTTTTTGAGCTAAAGGGTAGGGAATCGTGAATTATATCAATTCATGTTTAATGATGAAAAATAGGGCTATCCGAGTTTGGCCTGATTTGCTAAAAACTACACTTAAGGCTAGCTATTCCTAGGGCCTATCGATTACTTCTGCAGTTTCAGGGGTGTCGTTCAAGCTCTTCAATGCGTTGACCAAGACTGACAAGGCATTCATAAGGACAGGCAAGCATGCAGCAACAGTTCAACCTTTAAAGAACAAGTTAATTGATTATAGTTTAAAGAAAAAGTTAATTAGTACAGGCTGTTATAAAAACCCGATTTGAAGAAGGCGTTCTTGCTGCACGGAGAGGCATCCGATATCACAATTAATATTGTATTATAACAAAAGCCAACCAGGTGGAATTTAAAAAAAATGACAGGCGTAAAATTAAGAAATTTCACGTGTTGTAAGGGTTTTGCGAACTGGAAGGAGGGAGGTGTAACTGCTTGCAATAACCTCCTCAATAGGAACTTAGTTCAAGTCTAATTAATACTGATAATAATGTACCTACAATTGAGCCTCAATCCCAATTCATATATCCTCAGACAAATATTTTTCAACGGAAACTTCAAGTAATTGAGAGTTACGCTAATTTGCTGAAAGATGAGAACTGCAAATCTAATATCGTAGTTTTTTTTGGGTGCGGAACTTCAAACACGCCTAGAAGCTGTCCTCCGCAGCTCATCATCAAGACATGGGCATTGTGGGGAATCTGCTCGCGGGGTTTTGCTGTTGATTCTGAATAAATTTATTCTGAAATTTGAGTTTTTAATATAAATTATTGAAAAGAAGAGCATCATATCATTTATTTCTCAGACACTCAAGTGGCTCAGTTTCCACACGAAGTGTTGCTGGCGTCTAAGATATCCTCTTTTAAAGTACTTTTGTCTTTTCTTTCTTTTGGCTCTAGTTTGCTTTATTATTATTTTTATAGTCTTATTCAGGAAGATCACCTTTAATGGATTGCCCCAGCGACCAACTGGCCTCGGCCAGTGACAGCAGCATCTTGCGTGCTCTGGCTACCGCGAAACCCCCAAGCATTGAGAACCTTCAGAATGCTTTGTATGCAATTCGGAGAAACAAAAAAGATGTTGTTATCCCAGCCTATGCCTCTTTCTCTGCACAAGGATGGGATGGTCTCTTTCATGGTGACGACACCATGAAAGCGTTGAAGAGAGAGCAGGAAAGGGA
This sequence comes from Eimeria falciformis, assembly GCA_002271815.1. Classification (NCBI taxonomy): domain Eukaryota; phylum Apicomplexa; class Conoidasida; order Eucoccidiorida; family Eimeriidae; genus Eimeria; species Eimeria falciformis. Next base: position 61,440 of record NPHX01000335.1, read on the forward strand.
TGCATTAGAAGACGATCACCCGGAACATCCTCTTTCCTTCAAGGAGCTTCAAGACTTACTAGGGCCCCCAGCAGCGTTTTATCAGGGACACCTAGCCAAAGAGCTCCCTTCAATTGTAGATGCTATCGGCTGCACCCCACTTGTCTGCCTCTCTCGTGTCGCCTTGGCGGCGGGCTGCGCCTGCCAGCTGCTCGGTAAGTGCGAGTTTCTAAGCGCTGGGGGCAGCATTAAGGACAGGATCGCCAAGGGAATGATTTTGGCTGCTGAGGCTTCAGGCCAGCTGGCAAAAGGTGCTGCCTTGATAGAACCAACTAGCGGCAACACGGGAATTGGTCTCGCCCTTGTGGCTGCAGTGAAGGGCTATCGTTCGGTTGCGGTGATGCCCGTGAAGATGTCTGCAGAGAAGCACAGAATCATGAGTGCCTTAGGCGCGACGATCCTGCGCACGCCAACCAAGGCTGCTTGGGACGACCAAACCTCGCATATAGCGGTTTCTATTCGACTTCAAGAAGAACTGCAAGAACAGCAGGAGAAAACTGGTGCAATGAACGGTCATGATAAGAAGACAACAGCACCAGAAGGACTCTCGACGACCAGAGGGCAGGTGGCATGCATCCTCGACCAGTACAGAAATCCTGCAAACCCTCTTTCGCATTTTTTTGGCACAGGAGAAGAGCTGCTTCAGCAATCAGGCAAGAATCTTGATATGGTGGTAATTGGGGCTGGGACGGGAGGGACTCTCAGTGGAGTTGGAAGGCGAATAAAATCCGCCCTTCCCAACTGCCTGATTGTGGCAGTCGATCCCGTGGGATCGATTCTTGCGGATCCCAGCAAGCCTGCAGGAAAGCCTTATTTAGTGGAAGGCATTGGTTACGATTTTGTGCCGACGGTTTGTGACAGAGACATAGCGGATTTTTGGGTGAAGGTGACAGACGGAGAGAGTCTCTTATGTACCCGTCTTCTAATCAAATGCGAAGCCGTGCTGGTGGGAGGCTCTTCAGGCGCAGCCTTAGCAGGTGCTTTGAAAGCCATTGAGCGCATGGGCTGGAGAGACGACAAGACAAAAAGAATTGCCATCATTCTTCCTGATGGCAGCAGGAATTACACCTCCAAGTTTATCTGCGACGAGTGGATGGCTGATAAGGGTGAAACTGAAACTGCTGATGAGACGTTGCCACACAAAGCATGCACAAAGCACAACAGACTAGCATGAACCTCTTCACACAGATGTGTTATTCTACTTACCAAGAGGATAATTGGCTGGCGTTTTATGCTCTATCTGTTTGTATTTTCAGGCTTCTTACAGCCAGAAAATCTCATCAGGCAATATCCCGAGTTTAAAGACTTGCAAGTGAAGTCGCTAGAGCTACCACGGCTGCGGTTTGTTGCGGCAGACACGCCCTTAAAAGAAGCAGCAGCCATGCTGGTGGAATCTCCTCAGCCTGTGCTGTGTGTAGTTGAGCCCCAAGCCGCAGCAAAAGCAGAAGAAATGCACGAGGCTCCCCGTCAAGCGGTAGTTGGGACAGTCTCGCAGTCCTCCCTCCTTGTGGATCTGGGAAACATGCCTAGCAACGCAGTGGTGGCAGACGTTGCGGCGACGGACACCCCGATATACAGCATGGATACCCAGCTGTCTCATGTTGCACAGAGCCTAGAGCTAAGACCCTTTGTCCTCATTGAAGCCGCTGGAGTTGTGAAGGCAGCGGTGGGGGAGAGGCTGATGCTGCAAGCACTCGTTGCACAGAAACAGAAAGAGTAATGGGCCGGAGAGCCGAACCACAATCTATTTTAATAATACTAATTATGTTCTTCTTTTTGTAAGGGTTTACATTGAGCGTATTTCTCGGTCTCGCTCTTCCGTAACATCAGAGGCGGCAGCACGCTGCAAACGGTACACTTTATTGGTATTGTCATATCGTTTCGCCTGTAGTAGGCAATGAGGAAAGGCCGTAAAAGGTGGAAGCGGGAAGCTGCAAATTTCAGAATTGCATGCGATCCAACACGAGTGGACTCAACCAGATGAATTTCAGTACCCATTTAACTTGTGCACCCATCAGTTGGGCTGTTGTTAAACAAGAACGTCTTCATGTGGCTTCGTTTTCTCCTGCCAGTAAGCGTGTTAGCTAAGCATGAAAGAAAATATAGAAATGAGCAGACTTCAAATAGCAACATAGCAACTATTTTCTTTTCGATTGCCTTTAAAAACAAAACAATACCGGGCCACCGGTCCTCCCATTATGCAGGTATGCAGAGCCAAATAGGATCGCGTTTTGTGCTGTGGTGTTAAGTTGGTCAGTCAGCAGCTGCAGAAAAGTGGAGGAATTCGGTTCCATTGAAACGGAAAGCGATGGAACCCAGTGGGATGAAACTTTACTCCAAATGGAGCCATCACCATAACAACATAAAAGAACATTATTAACATTACTACTGGTTTGTTCGCTACAAGCAATGCGCTATAGCTCTCCCTATACCGAAAAAACTCATCAACGAGCAAAAACCCAAATCCTGTGTCTAGTCATCTCATGTGACTGCAAAAAATTCCCTGGATGTCACAGCAGCTATTCCCTCTGCGAGCGTCCACCCTAGCCATCCGCTGGTTCGTCTGCCACAAAAGCAAGCCGCGATTTTTTTCCTTAAACCGAAAAGTTGCAAAAACCGCATTGCCCCAAAAGCTGTTTCTACGCAACTGAAGAAAATACTTGGCGCGTTTTCTTCATGGTGGTAATTGCAATACACTGGCATCCCACACCCTCCTTGTACAGATGGGTTTCTCTCTTCATTAGAGAGGCCGATGTTGTGCAGTGGAACAGCTAATCAGGGTATCTGTGCTCAGACAATGCTACCTCTTTAAAAAGGTAAAATGAAAAAGCGCGTGTATATACTTAAATCTTCCTATAAGGACTAAAATAAATTGCTTTTCTTCCGATGGGCTAGCGCCAGATGGGAGAATCACACAAGTGCGTGTGGTGTGGAAATCTCTACCTTTTCCTAACCCAAATGGACGTTCTGGCATTTAGTTGACATCCAAAGGATATGGGGCGTGCAAGACTTTATGAAGTATACAAAGAAGACGCTTCTGGACAAACTACACTGGCTATGAGGTGTCTAAACTCTAACTCCTCGGGAAAGCTCCTATCTGTCTCCTTGTGTGCTCCAACTAACAGTTTAATAAATACAATACTCAACAAAAATAGAAAAAATATTTAGTGCAGCACTAAACTAAAAGGGTTACTGGGATTACCCCCAAGGTCACTTGCCTCGGGGAAACAACGAACTGTAAGATTCTCATCTCATGAAAATTAATGTCGTAAAAACAACCTCCAAATTTTGTTGGTAAATGCTTTTGTTTTCTATTTTTATTGTAACTTTTCTTGTTTGTAAAAGGAAGTTTTTGCACGAAGACACCAGGTGCGACAGAAGCATCGCCTTTTCGCTAATTCGTTGCGCTTGGCACTTAACATTAACCTGCACGAATGGAACTTCAGGAAAACAAAGTTTTTGGTAAAAAAAACAAATGTTTCAAAAAACAAGTGTTTCAGAAATTATTTTGGAACAGTCACTTGCTCCATTAAAACGAATTTTGGTGGACCACTGCTGCGACTTCCTGCGGCGTGGTCTGCTTCTATTGTTCCCGTAGCTGAGCAGAACGTTTCTTCTTTTAGATGTGCAGATGAAAAGCTCCTCTGAAAAATACGCGGTGCTTCTGTGGGCAGAGGACATTGAGAGAGAGGCTGCGATTAATCCTTTTCTGTTCTCGAAAAGGAAGGCGGGGAGGGTCGCCGACAGGAGCAAGGAAACTTCAGATGTTGAATGTTGTGTTGCTTCCTATCGGTTAAACCCGGCGTTTGCATGCCTAGCGTTTCCCGTCTCCTTGAGGTTCCTTTGGCTATTTACTGGTTATACAATGCGCTGATCCTCGGACTTTAAGTGTCTCCTCTTGCAGCAACTTGCTGCGAGGTAGCAGCAAGTTGCTTCTGTCCCACAGCAGCTGCTGTGGCGGTTTGGTGTGCTGCCCGCATCTGCTGCAGCAGCATGGGCCCTGCGGCTGCAGCAGCAGCAGCACAGACGCTAACTCCTAAAAGCAGTTCTGCCTGCCACAGGGCGACGGAGCCTCCCCACATCATTAGCGTCTGAGATCCGTATTCCTCTGCTGTTGCTGCTGGCCCTGTGGGTGTAATATGCACAGCAGCACGCCGCAAACCAGCCCGGATGGCAGCAGCAGCAACGTAGCAGCAGCCATAGCACCGCAGCAGGTCTCCTGCACCTGGGGCTATTAGAGCCTTGCGAGCCGTGCTTAACCAATCGAAGCAGAAACTAATTGTCTCTCCACATCTTGCTGCACCTGCTGCTCTTGTTGCTGAAGACGCAGAGAATCCTGAGCGCTCAAGTTCGCAGCTGTTACTGCTGCTGCTGGCGCTGCTGATGCTGCTGCTGCAGTCCTTTGCCGAACTTGACGCAGTAGAAGCAGCAGGCAGACGCAGCAATCGCTGCTGCTGCTGTTGCTGATGCTGAAGTGAGGCGATTTGCAAGTCGTTAGAAATGGCCTTACAGCAGCAAGCAATGCGACAGACGGTAGCAGCAGCTTGTGCTGCTGCTGCTCCTGCTGCTGTAGCTCTTCCCCTTACCTGAAAGGCACAGCAACAGAAACTCAGCGCTGCATTAGTGCTTCTTGCTGCTGATGTTGCTGTTGCTGCTGCTGCTGCTGCTGCAACTGGAGACCGGCTGTCTGCATGCGACTTACCGCAAATAAATGGATCGCCAAAGGCTGCATCACCAGCAACTGTGCTGCAGTAACAACGGCGTATCCGCGCTGCAGCAGCAGCAAACTGCTGCTGCTGCAGGTTGCTGCCGCATAAGCATCGAGCAAACCCGCGAAAGAGAGGCAGCAAATGTACCCACAGTAACTGCATGCAGACAACCGCGCAGGAGACAAACGCCACAAAACAATCGCAGATGCTGCAAGGGCAGCATACTGAAAAATACGAAAGTAATATGAAAATTTTAAAATAAAAATGAAATAAATAATAATTAGAAAATAATTCAAAAAGAAAAATAAGAGTCATAAAAAATATAAAAGAATTATCAAAGAATTGTTTACAAACAAAACAAATTAAAAGTGCAAAACTCACAACTGAAGTGTCTCTACATAGCCGCTCTCAGAGGACACAGTTGCACGTCCAAAGACGCAGCGCAGCGCCGCAGCACCAAAGAGATTTCCTGCTGCTGCTGCAGCAAGCCCAAGTGTCCCCTGCAGCAGCAGCAGCAAGCGCAGCAGCAGCAGTGCTGGCGGATAGTTGCTCCAGTTTGTTGTGTCTTCTTGTGAGGCATCGCGATCCCACAGGTGAAGGAGCTTTTCTACCAAAGCCAGCATGCAAAAGTCGCTGCTGCTGCTGCTGCTGCTGCCATTGCTGCTGCTGCCGCTGCACTTGCTGGCCCTCTCCTGCTGCTCCGTCTGAGGCTTCTTCCGGTGTCTAGGCAGCTTCAGCGGCCCCTCATGCTGCTGCTGCTGCTGCTGCTGCTGTCTGCCTAAAGCTTGCAAGGCTTTCTGCTGCGCCTCGCTGCATTCGGAAGCAGCAGAGAGCCCAGTCTCCTCTGCAGCAGCAGCAGTATCTGCTGCTGCCGATGCTGCTGTTGCTGTTGCTGTTGCTGCTGCTGGTTGCTGTGCGTGGAGGGCGCAGAATGCGTCGAAGGCCGCAGCCTCAGCAGGAGCGAAGGCCAAGCGGCAGAGAAGAGACGCAGCCCCTGAGACCAACGCATATTCTGCTGTTGCTGCGGCATCCAGCAGCAGCAGCAGCAGAAAATGTTCTCCGTGCTGCAGCAAAAGCTTTTGCAGCAGCAAAAGCAAATTTGGCCGCAGCAGGAGGAGATGCTCGTCTGAAAGATATTTCGCGAGCACCGATTGCAGGGCTGCTGCTGCTGTCTCTTTTGTTGCTGCTGCTGCTGTCCCTGTCGCTGTTGTTGATGTTGCTGTCTCTGTTGCTGCTGCTGGTGTTGTCTTTGTTGCTGCTGCTGGTGTTGTCTTTGTTGCTGCTGCTGCTGGTGTCTTTGTTGTTGGTTGTGGTGTCTCTGTTGCTGCTGCTGGTGTCTCCACTGGCGCAGCAGCAAGAAAGACAGCCGCAGCAAGGCAGCGGAAGGAAGGCCACGCATTCAGCAGCCAATGCACCCCTGCTGATGGCTGAAGCGGTTCTGCCGCTGCTGCTGCTGCTGTTGCCTCTGTTGAGATCAGGCGGTGGCACTGCAGCCACAGCAGCAGCAGCAAAAGAAGAGAGGAGGTGAGCTGCGATGCAGCAAACGCCATCAGAGGGTTGAGCAGCAGCAAATTCATATCTCCTGCTGCTGTTGCTGCTGCTGTTGTTGCTTCTGCCTCTGATCGCTGCTGCCCATACAGTAAAGCGGTTACCAGCACGGACCGTGCTGTTGCTGCTGCTGCTTCTGCTGCACTTCGAGCCCACGGCGCATTCAGCAAGCAGCAACGCAAAGACAGCACTTCTGCTGCTGCCTCCAGCAAGCCTGCGAAAGTGAATGCTGCTACAGCAAGAGGGTAGGCTGCTGCTGCTGCAGCACCAGCAACACTTGGCTGCGGCAGAAAAAGCCAGATAGGCAGCAGCAGCACAGAGACGCAACAGCATGCGGCAACTGACATGTACGCGAGGTTGTAGGAACTCTGCTGCTGCTTCTGCTGTTGCTGCTGTTGCTGCTGCTGCTGCTCTCCTGCAGTGGAGGCACTGCAGCGTGCTGCTGTGCGGGCTGTTCCTTCTTTGGCAAGGAAGGAGACCATTTGCATTAGCAGCGGAAGCTGCAGCAGACAAACGCCCATCTCTGGGGCAGCCTTTGCTGCTGCAGCTCCAGGCCGCGTCAACAGGAGCAAGACAGCATAGTTAAGAGCCGCTGATGCAACGCGGACGCCAATGGACAAAAGTGAAAGCGTCGCTGCAACTTTCGTCTGCCCCATGGATTTCTCTGGTGTATAGACACCCGAGAGAGAGAGGGGTCCTGGATCCGACTCTGCGGATCCCAGCAACTAGGGCCCGAGAAGGGAATGAAGGCGTCTTGAAAGCTGGGGGAAATAAAACAACGCATTATTAATTCATTTGATATGCCAAACAAAGCAAACAAAATTATAATTAACAGACTAAGGGCAAAACGAAGTGCATAAAGGCTGGTCCACAGCTAGGCGTTTCATCTGGTCGCGATCCTAAAAACAGAAAAAACTGAAAAGATGTCTTTTGTAAAATTCAATTTATTTAATTTTTTGGACAAAAGACGCGCCAAGAGCAGGAAAAGAGGCTCCTGCATTCCAGCGTTTTTTCAATTGCTTGGGCTATGCACCATGCCATCATGCCACCAAGAAGGCACGAAACCCGTAGGTTTACATATCGCAGCTAATCAGTATTTTTGTTTGTTCGTGTTTATTAATACATTTATTATTTATTAAATTCAACTGAAATTAATGGAGGCATATGCGCGCATATCTGCGGACACAGCCGAGATTATATGTGGGTTTCACTACATCTGGAAAGCTAGGAGTGCCGCTTTAAAGGTCTGAATCCAATTTGTTTGAATAAAAAGTAATTTTTAAATATTTTCCCGCTGGTTTTGATTTTTGCATCCTGCGTTACGATTTCCCTAGCTGGTTTGTTGAAACGCTAGTGCTTCTGCGTGTAAGTCGACACCATACACCCCACATGAACCAGGAGAAAATTGTCTGTTTTTCTTCATCTTTGTCAGCCAAGGCCTCCCCAGCGAGCCCACTAAAAAGAAGACTAAATTTTACGCAAAAAAATGCTGCGAGGGGGATTGGGTGTCTGCTAGAATCTGGCAACGAAGCGGCAAGGGCCTGTGAGCGGGGGCCTCTGAGCCCTAAGGGAGCAGCAAAGCAAAAGGCTCAGAGGGTTTTAGTGTGGATTGCATGCGCATAAGGGAGGCTCCGAAACATGAAGGGTGAAGTTTTTTACCTTCGCCTCTCTGCCTAGAAGAGGCCTTGAGCAAACAGACAAATTCATCTTTATTTATCTCCTTTTTGAAACTTTTTCACAGAAAGCCTGAGCTTCTCGAGGGCTCCCTTGGCCTCAGTGGAGCCAAGCAGCTAGCTAGCCGCATGCATCTACTGAGGCTAACATCTTAAGGGGCTTGGTTGCTGCTGCTCTCCCCATATGTCCGCTGCTGCTACCACTCAGGCATTCCCTACGGGACTGCTGATGAAATTTCTTTGGCATTGCATGCAGACAGACAGACGCTCTAGCCCCAAAACAAAAAGCAACATGCTGCATGCGGCGTCTCAATAAAAACCCTCTATAGCGAAGCTTACAGCAATTTTGGACTTGGCAGCAAAACGAGGGTGCAGTGCCTCTTGGCCTCTGCAGCAGTTCTTCTGCCGGCCTCATGAGGCCTCGCACTAAGCGGCTCGGGGAACGTCAGCTCCAGCAAGAAGCAATAGAAAGACAGGCAGGCCGCCATTTCCGTCTACAGCACGAGAGACTCTGCCCAGCAGCAGCACTAGCACTAGCAACAGCAGCAGCAGCAACAGCAGCGGTATCAGCAGCAACAGCAGCAGCGGGGCTCGTGTTTAATCTCTTAAAGATATTGCAGTTTCCGTCAGGGCAGAAGCAGCAGCACTTTTAGGTTTTTCGCTGTCTCCTGTCTCCCTGGCTGTGCTGAGGCGCCATGCGCCAAGGGCAGCCCATGGACTGTGAACTTCGGCAGCAAAGAAACGCATACAGCCCTAAATTTTTGCTGCATTTAACTGGCAAGCCCCAATCACAAGACTCAGCGTCTTTTGCCTCTTCGGCGGGCTCCCCGTCGCATAAAAGGAGCGGTGCGATTTTGCGGGTGCTGCTGCTGCTGCTGCTGCAGCAGCAAAGACTGCAGCGCAGCAGCAGCAGCAATCTCCCCTGTCTCTGAAGGATTGCCAGCAGCAGCCCTGCTGCTTACGGGCCTCGAATTGGCATTCACTGTGCCGCTGCAGGGCCTTTCTGCTGCCGCTGGTGCTGGTGAGACGCCTGCTGCTGCAGCAACGCGAGGTACAAAAGGCACCCCAAACGGAGACGGCCGCGCATCAGGAGGCCAGCTGAATTGGCCGGTGCTGCTGTCTCCTGCTGCTGCTGGTTGAGGCTCTTCAGAGAGCCTGGGAGGTGCATGCGATGAAACGAGACATGCCAAGCCGCTGCTGCTGCTTTGCCTGCTGCTGCTTTTGCTGCTGCTGCCCTGCGCTGCTGAGCCAGGAGACAAATATAGCTGGGAACTTGCTGCTGCTGCTGCATCAGCCGCTGATGCTGCTACCTGGCTAGAGACAGGCGTAGACGAGACACCATCGGACAGGGCCTCAGTGAAAGGCCTTGCTGCTTCTGGTGCTGCTGCGACAGGGTGCATGTACCCACTGCTGCTGTTGCAGCTGCCGCTGCTGCTGCTGTCCGTTCTAGCGACTGTGCGATAAACGCTGTGATCGTTTGCTGCTGCATGCAGCCCCAGGCGCTGCCGGGCAGTCTGCTGCAGCAGAGACGCAGAAGGCCTGGAGGCCTGCTGGGAAACGTGCGATCCCAGCAAGGCATTGCGAAAAGACTCCGTGCGTTTAGTCAAATGACCACTGGTGCTGTACACGCTGCTGCTTCTGCTGCTGCTGCATGAGGCTGCTGCTGATGCCTCTGCTGAGACGCCCCCAGCAGCAGCAGCAGCAGCAGTAGCAGCAGCAGCAACGGGGGTGGCAGCACCACCAAGTCGCCGCTGCCGTAAGGTGTGCCGCTGCAGCTTAAGGCCTCGGATGGCCTTCGTGTCTAGTGCTGGCAGCAGCGCTGCTGCTGCCGTGCTCTGTATCTGCTGCTGCTGCTGCACCTGCTGCAGCAGCAACTGCTGACTGTCGGAGCTCGGCTGCTGCTCGCCCTCATGCTGCAACAGCTGCTGCGACAGCAGCGTGTTGCTGTTGTCCCTCCCTGAATGTTCCTCAGCGCTGCTGCTGCTTCTGCTGTTCGTGCTGTTCTGCTGTCGGGCAGCTCCAAAGGAAGCTGCTGATGTATGGCGAGACAGCCGGAGGAGCATACGAGGAGAAAAGCTCGAAGACAGCCGCCGCAGCAGCGATGGCGTTGTATCTGCGTCTGCTGCTGCTTCTGCTGCTCTCACCCCTGTCTCTGCCTGTGGGGTTGCTGCAAACCCAAAGGAATCGAAAGGCCCGTAGCTGTCACTAGACACTCCAAAATGCTGCGCAGGAGCAGCAGCAGAAGCCTGCTTGCTGCCATCGTGCGGCTGCTGCTGCTGCTGCTGCTGTTGCTGCTGCTGTTGCTGCTGCTGGATGGCAGGCGCAGAGGCGTCTCCAAAAGAGTTTGGGCGCTGCAACAGCAGTCGCGACAATCTGCTGCTGCTGCTGTGGTGTGTGGCAGAGAGCAGCAGCAGCAGCTCCTGTTCCCCGACTAGTTGTTGCAGCTGCTGCTGCAGTTCCATTTGCTGCTGCTGCAAAGCCCCAAATGCATGCTTCAGCAAAGCACATTGGCCAGCAGCAGCAGCAGCAGCCCGTTGGCTTTGGCGTATCCTCCATAAAATAGCAACTCCGAGCAGCAGCAGCACCACCACCAGCAGCAGCAGCAAGGCAGCAGCAAGGGGTGTCTCTGCAGGCTGCCCGCCTCCGCGCTCCTGCAGCAGCAGCAGCCGCTGGCCCCAGGAGACACCGCAGCTGCTGCAGCAGCAGCTGCTGCTGCTGCTACTAGCCAGAGGCAATTCAGCAGATGGATAGACTAAGGCAGAGACAGAACTCCAAGCTGCTGCTGCTGCTGCTGCTGCAATAGAAGCGCCTTTGTAAGCAAGTCCAGAAACTGCTGCTGCTGCCGTTGCCGTTGCTCTTGCTGCTGTTGCTGCTGCATGCGAGGCTACGGAGACAGCAGCGCAGCTCTGCTGCAGCAACGCCGACTCAGCGTCTCTGCAGAAGAACTGCTGTAGCAAATAACCTCCAAGGCTTGCAGCAGCTGTAGCATGAGACTCTAGCTGCAGCAGAACCCAATAGGCCCACCTGCCCAGCCAGTGCAGCGGCTGCAGTAGCTGCTGCATGCAGCCCCAAAAAGCAGCCCAAGTCTGCTGCGCAAAGGAGCAGCGGGAATGCTGAGCTGCATGCTGCTGCTGCTGGGTGCCTCTGCTGCTGCCTCTGCTGCTAAAGTCTCTGTCTCCTAGAGTGCTGCAGCAATCTCCTGTCTCCTCACTGTCTCCGCTGCTGCCACTGGTGCCCGCCATATGCAGCACTTCATCCTCTGCTGCTGCTGCTGCTGCTGCTGCTGCCTCCGACTCGTCGAGGAGCTGCACCAGGGGTGTCAGATGGGGAAGCAACCCGTCAAATGCTGATAGACGGCTAAACTGCAGCAGCAGCAGCAGCAAACAGACGCAGCACTTCACAGATGGACCCTAGAAGCAGCAGCAAGCAGCAGCAGCAGCAAGTAGCAGCAGCATCAAACAGCAGCAGTAAGGTCAGCCAGCAGCAGCAGCAGCAGTTACCAGAAACGATCCGAGTTGCTGCTGCAGCTGAACAAGCAGCGTGAGGTGCAGCAATTGCTGCTGCTGCAACCTCATCTGCTGCATCCTCTCTGCAGCCCTGTACACACACAACCACATACCCTTGCCATCTTGCATCAGCAGCAGCAGTAAGAGCAGCAGCAGGAGGCTCAGCAGCAGCAGCAGGATCAGCAGCAGCAGGATAAGCAGCAACAGGATCAGGATTAGCAGCAGCAGCAGGAAGATTGCAGCAGCAGCACGATCTGCAGCAGCAGCAGGATGATAAGAATTGTACATAGTTCGAAAAGCAGCTGTCTCTGTCTCCAAGGCCCTCAGTCTCTCGATGAGGGTCACTAAGACGGGCTCCCCTTTGCTCTCTTTGCTTCCCGCGGGAGGCGCTGCAGCCTCAGGGCCTCCCAGGGCTTCACCAGCAGCCCCAGCAGCAGCACCAACTGCAGCAGAAAGCGCAGCATGCAGCAGCAGCAGCACAAACTGCAGTAAAGAGCGCAGCATGCAGCAGCAGAAGCAGCAGCAGCAAGTAGCTGATGTCTGGTATTGCTCTCTTAGACTTTTTCTTTAGCAGAGAATCCAGCACCAGCAAACCACAAAGCCTCAAACTTACGTGCGGCCTCAGTAACAGGTGGCTGGAGAAGAAGAGACAGCAAACGGAGTGTCTCCGCTTGCTGCTCAGGAGCATCAGGAGACGCAGTCATCAGAAACCGCAGCAAAGCTGCCCCTATAGGTCGCGGCTGTTGCTGCTGCTGCTGTTGCTGCTGCTGCTGTT
>NPHX01000335.1:85844-105372 GCA_002271815.1 Eimeria falciformis
GTGGGTTTTGCGTTGTGTGCTGCGGCAGAGGCGGCACTTGGCGTTTGAAGTTGAGAGGGAAGGATTTTTCGCCGGTTTGCTGGCTGCAATTGAAGTGGAGATCAGAACCGTCAGTTCATTGGCTTTTGTCTCTTTCGTCTCTTTTGTCTCCTCTGTCTCCTCTGTCTCCTCTGTCTGCCTCTGGCTTCCCCTTCTCCTCTGTATTTTATTTGTCTCTTAAAAACCCTCAAGGCATCTTTGCCGTCTCTCTGTAACTCACTTCTCTCGTCTTTTGTCTCTTTTTAATTATTTTTATCTTGTTTTTGTTTTCAGGGTTTGTTCTTCGGTCCTGTGTATGAAGGGCAATGTGACAGCTGGTATACAAATGTTGTTTTGATTGGCCGGGAGATTCGCGTGGCAAAAGGAGACAAAATTCTCGTCAGCACGGAGGCAAATCTCACAAACTTCCAGAGGGAACTCCACGTGGTACCCGTGCTGCTGCTGCTGCTGCTGATGCTGCTGCTGCTGCTGTTGCACCTGCTGCTGTTGCACCTGCTGCTGCTGCTGCTGCTGTTGACTTCAGTGATCCTGACGGTGCTGCTGATCCTGTCTCCAGTGTCGCTGCTACTCGTGCTGCTGGTGCTGCTCCTGTCTCCAGTGCTGATGCTGCTGCTGCTGCGTCTCCTGTCTCTAGTGCTGCTGCTGCTGCTGCTGCGTCTCCTGTTAGGGTCTTGGATTGAAGAAGTGGGTTTCTGTGTCTCGTCCTTCGTACACCTTCAAAGGAGAGGTTGTCACCCGGAGTGGCTCGAGGGAGGCCTTTGGGCCCGTCGTTATTGATTTCGATGAACAAGCATGCTGCGTCGAACCTACGCCATGAGCAGCAGCAGCAGCAGCAGCAGCAGCAGGTGCAGCAGCAGCAGCAACAACAACAGAAGCAGCAGCAGCAGCAGGAGTGTCTAGGAGGCAAGAAGTTTTTGGAGTGGTTTGTCTTGCCTGCTGCGCAGAGGGAAAGTTTTAGCAGCTGAGGCTCCTAGCCAGCAGCACAAAGAGAAGCAGCTGATAAAAAGGTTTCTCTTCGGGGTGTCTCTACAGCAGCAGCAGCAGCAAACATTTGTGAGATTCTTTTGTTTGCTGCTGACAGAAAAGGGACTTGCATGCGCCCATCTGCAACCTTTTTTGTTTTGTTTTGAATTTCACGTTTCCAAATCATCCAAGAGGCCCAACGCCTCAAAGGAAATTTCTGAAAAATTAAAACAAAATTTTAGCTTTGGTTGCTTTCATCGCAAAGTCGAACAAATCATTAGCAACGAACTGCTGCCAGCCGTCAGACAGCAGCTGCTGCTGCTCATCGTGCTGCTCCTGCTGCTGCTCCTTGTGCTGCTCCTGCTGCTGCTCTTCTTGCTGCTGCTTCTCGTGCTGCTACGGCCGTTACTACTCGTGCTGCTGCTGCCTCCGGCTGCTGCTGCTTCTTAGTGAATAGCTGTGGCCCCCTAGAGAGCAATGAGGTCTTGGGTGCTGCTGCTGTTTCCTTGCTGCCGCAGCATCTGAGTGTCCGAAGCCTGTAAGGCCTTCAAAGGGATTGAGAGTTAAGGCAGATACCTTTCTGGGGCCGCATGCGTTTTTTATCGGAAGTTTGTTTGTTTTTCTAATATTGTTTTTCTGTTAATGCCACTACCAAATGGAATGATGCGCATGTAAAGATTCCTTCAGCAGCTAAGCGCTTCATCCTTAAAACAAGGAGAAGAAAAGAGAGAAAGAGACAAACGAAGTTCTAGTCTACTGCAAACCCAAGGGCAGCAAATTTGCCTTAGCGAAGAAGCGAAGTGACACAGCAAGCAGCTGCAACAGATGAATAGGGAGACGACATTTCAATTTTAAAAGTTAAACAGTAAAGCTTCATTTTTTGTGTTTTTTGGCTTCCTGCTTATCTAATTAACGCCAGTTCGCAGCTCAGCTGTCTGCAAGCTGCCCTTTGGATTGCAAAGGGCAGCAGCTAAGCTCCTCAGTCTGCTGCAGCAAAAAAAGGTTTTTGTTTTGTCCTTTAACACCTTAGAGGCCATTAGGGCCTGGCAGAGATATGAAATAAAGGACGGGAAGCTTCAGAGAAATAACTCTTGTCCCATCTTTCTTACACTTTCAAAGAGCACCTGCCAGCATGCTTTCCCTGCAGCAGCCCCCTGGCTGAGTGGTACCCTGAGGCTTCTTAAGTCCAGTGGCCTGTGGGCTGCTGCTGAGATAACCCTGTGGTGTGGGCCTAGGTCAATCTATTCATTACTACCGCTGCTTTTCCAAGACGGTTACCCTCCCGGCTTTCCAAGTCTAATTTTTAGCTACACACATCACAGACGCAGGGATGTGTAGCGATTTTGTGGACCAGCAAGGTGCGCGCTAGGAATCTCGCTGTCTTTCAAAGCAGGTCCTTTACTTCCAGCCCTCAGCAGCCTGCAGCTGGCGCCAGCTAGAAAATGCAGCTTTATTGAATGGTGCCTAGCAGGAGTAGAGAAGATGCTGCAGGTGGACAGGTCTTTAAGGTGGCAAGTTTGCTTACCCTTGAGCTCCCCTGTCTCTGCTTTTCACTCTCTGTGCATACTGGGCAATTAACACCGCAAAAAATTCATTTTAAAACCTTGCGGAGCCAAGTGCCGTCTCCGATTGGCGGGAATTCAGGCAGGAGCAACGCAGGAACATTTTAATGCATTTCTTAGGTGAGACTAGCGCCGGGCAACGACCACACCAGCTTGCACTTAAGCACGCCCCATAGAAAACTCCATAGAACTCCTAGTAATACCTTGTACTCAGTAGAGACTTCCCCAAAGCTTAAACACTACACCAACTCCTCATGCCTCGGTAAGCCGCCTTATTTGTGTTTCTCATGCAAAAGCTTGGTCTCTTGTCGAACACCCAGTAGCTCCCTTTGCAGCTGGAATTCTGGTTACTTTCAAAACAGCATTTCCACCGCAGTTTATTTAATTCCATTCGAAAAAACTGAAAGCCTTTGCTTAAGTCAGAAAGCTTGATGAGAATGTTGCTTATTGGCTGGCAGTGTAGAGCCTGCGTTAAACCCTTAAGTGAATTGCCTGTAACTCCGCTTTGCTCTTCAAGGCTTTTGATCGTTTATTAAACTGAATTTTCCCCCCTGAATAACTAGAGTTTCCACCTCGCTAGTTCTTTCGTTCATCTTCTTACAGCAGTTTCAGCATCTACTTACCTGTTCGATTTCATGGCCTTCTTAGCTCCATCCTTCACGGTTTTCCTTTCCCTTTTACCCCTCCGGTTTTGTTCTTTTATTAGATTGCTGCGTTTCTGCTATTCGTGAGCCATCTGGGCACATTAGAGATGAGCGGCTGCGTTCAAGTTCTTGTAGACGAGGAGGTCCTTGGCGGCTGCCTTCTGATTAGCACGTGCCAATTCGGCACAAAATTTCTTTTTTAAAACCAATTTTTTAAAGCTCCAGTTGCATTCAAAGACTCTTGCATGAGCAATTCATCCTTGTTCGTGTTGTTACCTGATGACAAATTTCGGCTTTCTACATTCAGATGAGCTCAGCCATTGGTGCGTTTCCAGTAGCAGATAATTGTTCCTCTTTGTTTGCAAACGTCAATTATATTTGTTAAATAACACTTTACACGTAAGCTGCTGCACTCAGTTCTTTCTCTTAGAAAACAGGGAGAACTAGAGATATATATATTATAATTCAAGGTTTGTATGTTGCAACGAGCTTCCTTAGGCTGCGTAAAGATCAAACCGTTCCATTTGGCTTTAACCCGTAAAACGAATTTTTAAATTAAGTTTTTAACCTGTTTTGGAGAGAAAAGTAAAGAATTAAAGTTGAAACAGAGAGGACCAGTTCTTGCCATCATCCTCACTCAAAAGTAGAAACGCTTTCTTTCGTGATAAACAGAACTTGGCTGTCTTTTAGTAGCTCAAATTAGTTTTCAAAAATTAAAGTTTTTGCAGAGGTACAAATCATTTTGAGGACTATGTTTTATTGACATAGCGTTAGGCTCCGCTGGCGTGGCGGGTTTTGCATGTGGAGGCTGAAATGATTATTGTTGGTATTAAGCTGGCAGTTTGTGATAAGTCGATCCGCACTTCTATACGCACAACAACATGTTTAAATGAACAGAACAGCATTCGCTAGCTAGCTAGCTTCAGGCTGCCAAAGCACCTGAAGAATCCGTACACAAAGGCGATATAGCTTTGAAGGTAACCCTCACAGATTCAGAGTGAAATATGGCAAGAAATGAGATGGAGAGGTCCAGAAACTGACTTTTTTAAGATGTTTTTAAATGATATATTCGAATATATTGTGGGCTGTGGAAGCATGAAACCATTCATAAGCTTAGAGTTATAATGTTCAATGCAAATGTCAAAGAGATCCCATACTTGCTATGGCTTACTCCAAAGCCTTCGACACAAATTTAAATTCCTAACCAAAAAGTAAGCAGAAAAAAGCTGAAAATTTCTCGGCCTCCCTAAAGGGATCTTCACACAGCCTTCGCTATAGATGTTGATACTTTCTGCTGGTACATGCTAGTTGCACTGCAGTAAGTAGTCGTTTGCCTTCTTTCTTATTGTTAAAGTTGCTTATTTTAGTTTACCCTTTTTGTTTTACCTTTTATTGGCTTAGAGGGCGAGCAGTGCAATACGATTATAAGCTTGAAGGCGAACACAAGAGATACACAAAACTAGCTTTGGGAGTAAAACTTTGACAATGCTTGTTGGATAAAACCCCTCGGTCCATAAACTGTATATTTCCAAGAATAAATATATTAACAGATTTAGGTTTTTTCACCATAAACGAGTTATGATACATCTCTCTACCTACACTGTTTCACATGCAGCCCCTTTTAAGCCTTTCTGGGTGCGGTGGGCTGCGCTGAAACGCATGCATCACTGGGGCCTCCTTTTGGCAATGTTTCTTCACATTTGTTTCCCGTTTTGTTTTTTCCGGTTTTCTGTCCAAGCCACGAATTCTTGACTTGCGACACTGATAGCTGAAAATGGGTGAGTACTGCTTGTATGGCAGCAGGATAGCCTGCCAGATATATTCCTTGAGACCTTCTCTTGTGCCAGTTTCTGAGTTTGCTCGCCTGTAAATTCGTTTCTTGTTTGAATTTGTTTGTTGATTGTAAGTGGATTTGCGGGAAAAGGCTCACGTGGTCGGAAAGCGGCGCGAATGATTTTTTTCTTGTGTTCTGTGCACCCCACACTTCTCCATTTCAGTTCCACCACAGTTCTAGCAAAGTCATTTTAACACGTCGCTTTCCACGAAATATTTTAAATTTTATTTTTGAGTTAAATATTCTTTTTGGTTTTTGAGAGCCAACCGAAAACACTCTCTGTGGATGGATTACTTTTGAATGCATGCGCATGCCGAGTGTTTTATATGCCAATTTTCATGACCATTTTAACGTGTTTTCTGTTTTTCTTTGTTGTTTTGCTTCAGGAAAGGTCCACGGATCCCTGGCCCGTGCGGGTAAGGTCAAGAACCAAACCCCCAAGGTGCAGAAGCAGGAGAAGAAGAAACCAGTGACTGGCCGTGCGAAAAAGCGTCAGCTTTATAACCGCAGATTCACCACCACTTTGGGACGCAGAAGGGGCCCTAATGCTCAGTCGCCATGAGCAATAAGTGCCATATGTGAAGCACCAGTTAGGCTTTTTGCCTTTTTGCAATACTTACAACTCAGATGGTATTTCCAGCGGCGGCTCTTCGAGGGTTTTCCGTGAAAAATTGCTGCTGGATGCTTGCCAAGCGTTAAGCTGCAATTTATTTCCGCTGCAAAGCCCAAGCAGACGGAGAAATGCTTAGTTGGATACACCTGAATCAATACAGCTGTAGGATGCGGTGCTTGTGCTCCTCGTTTGTGCCAAGTCTATTTCCCTTCTATTCATGTTTCAGAGCTGCTTGTTGCTAGAGATTATGCATGCTCGTCATGCCGCCAACTAGAGGAAACCGCTGCCAACTAGTTCATGTAGAGAATGTAAACAAGTTTTCGCACATAAGAATGCTTAAGAAAGCGACATATGAGTTCCTCGTCATTTTTAGTTGGAGAATAGCAGCGATCAGAGGGGAACGCAACAGAGCAGGTAGAAATTTATGTGAAGGCTTTGTTTTTACCTTTTCCTTTATTAACTGCACTTAGGGGGTTCTTAGTGAACAACGCGAGTGGCAGCTTTCCGCTGTGGCCGTTTTGCGCGCTTTGCCTGCGGGCAGTTAAGGAAGGATCCTTCGGCGCAGATTCTCAGGCCATTTTTAGCCTGGTCTGCCTCTTGTTCTGCGGCTAGCAGTTTGTGTTCATCTTCAAGCGAAGCTTCTGTTTCTTGTGCTTCTTTTTCTACTGCCTGAGCCTCTTTTAGTGCTTCTGCCTCTTCTGTAGCAAGCGCCTCAGTTTCCATTGCCTTCCCCTCTACAGGCGCGGCGGCAGCAACTTGGGAAATGTCTTTTGGTTGGTCATTTTCTTTTTCAAGCTCCGACACCCCGCTCGGCTCTTCATCATCATCATCGTCTGTCTCATCATTATCCGAAACAGAACTTGCAGCGGCACGTGCTGCCGCAAAACGCATTCGGCCGGCGTCAATTGCTGCTTTTATTCTTTCATTGCTAGCGGGGGTTGCCTGCTGCACGCGTTGGTTTTCCCGAAAATCTATTTGCTGGAGTGGTTTCTGTTGCGCCAGATCCACCTGTCGCTGCAAAGCTTTCGCTTGTCCCGTTTCTGCCTCGCTGGCTTCAACTGGACTTTTTCGGGTTGTTTTGTGCTCTTCTTTTATAAACCAAGAATATATTATTATTTCGCTTTTAACAAATATCCATGCTTACCTTTTTTATTATTGCCATGCTTCTCCTTATGGTGTTTTTTATGTTTGTGGCGCTCCACAGGTTCATCGTCTTCTCCTTCTCTTGTTGATTTCTTTAAAAATCTGTTCCTCTTGTCGGATTTTTCTCCGCCCGTCCCCTTGTGCATGCGCCTATCTTTGGGCTTATCATCGTCGTCATGATCGTCCTCGTCCTTATCTTCTACTATTTTTCCGGTTGATTTCTTGAAAAACGTGTTTTTATGGGTTTTTTCACTGGCCTTTTTCTTGTTTTTGTTTTCATCATCATCATCATCATCGTCGTCGTCATCCGTGGCGTTTTCCGCAAAAATACTTTTGTCTTTGCTTTCCTCAAGCGGATCTTCCATTTGGCATTCAGCTTCTTGTTTTTCTGCCGTCACAAGAGAATCGCTAGAGTCTGAGTTTGCTTTGCCGCCTCCAAAAGGAGCAGTTACTGCTTTTTCCAAATCGCCAAGCACTTTTGTAGGCGAGAGTTCCTCGCTTGAATCGTCGGCTGCAGAGCTTTCTTTGTTTTCCTTCTTCTCTTTGTGGCTTTTTTTTGCATTTTCGTCTTTCTTTGTTTCCCCCTCTGCTTTCTCCAGTTCATTCAGCCTTGCGTCCGCCCCTAATATTTCAGCCTGGTCTTCCAGCGCTTGACGTCTGGAATTTCTGAGGCGCTTTCTCGTGCCGTCTGTTGCAATAATCCGACTGGTGTGCGATGCTTTCGATGGCCCCTGTGGCGCTGCTTTTCCTTGGCTGAATTTACTCAAATATTCAACTGGGTTGAGTGCCGCTGGCATGGAAAAGCCAAGAAGTGGATAATGCATGAGCGCCGCGATCTCTTCGCGCGTTTTATGTCTGCTTTTCTGTTGTTGGAGTCGCATTTCCTTGTTGCCCTGCAGTTTCCACGGTGCGAACCTCGACTGGAAGTTGAATTTTTAGATACTTACGGCTGCATGGGCCTCGGCGTCGTTTAAAAGCTGCCTTTCTTCTGCGAGGTCCCTCTGCAAATAGCAGTTTATGAGCACCTCAATTACTTGGCGCCGCACCACCCCGAACCTTGGCAGTTGATTCAGCCTTCTTAATGAGTTCAAGTTGGTGTTCCATATCCCCTATTTCAGCTTGGTCATCCTGCTAATACACACCTTGGTACTATGCTACATTTCACTAAAGGGGTAAAATCTGGCGGACTTGAATTTTTCTCATGGCCGTGTTATGTAGGCCCTTCTGCCTCTGCTTGATTCCTTCAATTTCTTGGGCACGACGTTCATGGAGACCTGCCTCGTCCTTGAGCTCTTCTGAATGCAATGCTTTTATCCTCTAGCAAGACTGTGCGCGACAAAACTACAAGTGCCTTACGTGCCTCCCCCATCATTAGTTCATTTGCATCCATCATCTGCACGCCCCCTGTCTGAGAGTTCAAACGGGTGTTCCTTTTGAGTGTACGGTCTGCCGCTCCTGATACGCAATCCAAAGCGTCTACAGTGCTAATGATAGGCGCTTCACTAGCAATTTGCAGATGAAGATCGTCAATATCCGATGATTGGTCATGGTGATGTGCTTCCGCCCGCTCATGGGATTCTGTGTCATAAAACACGAATGCCGCCAGCAAAAGCCCCTTTAATACATGCAATTGGAAAAAAAACATTTTGTTTCATGGCATACTGGTGGATACCGTTGGAGCCCCG
Source organism: Eimeria falciformis (assembly GCA_002271815.1). NCBI lineage: Eukaryota > Apicomplexa > Conoidasida > Eucoccidiorida > Eimeriidae > Eimeria > Eimeria falciformis. Next base: position 94,328 of record NPHX01000335.1, read on the forward strand.
GTTTCCACTGAGGACCTAGAAATGAAGAATGCAGTCACTGCCGATCTGAGGTGTCACTACAGCTCGTTTTGTCAGAAACCACTTGGTGCCACCAACCCACCCAAATAGGTTGTGTGAGTATGGAACATCGCATGCCAAAACAAAGCAAAACAACTCTTGTTCCTACAAGACGGCGGCCGTTGTCTTTTACTCACCCCGGCGATTCCTCACCCACTTGGGTGCAGACGTTCTCACTCGAGTTCTTTTAAACACTGTGACTAAAAGGGTTATTAACTTTTCGTATTTAGTATTAGCCATGGAGGGGTTGGGCTCTTTTGATTATAACCATGTTCACTGCCGATGTCCAATGGAATCCTGCCAGCTCAGGGTCTCTCTGAAGAGAAAATTGTCATGACCAAATTATTTATTTATTTTGTTTAAAATCTTTTAAGGTTCAAGTTTTATATGCGTTCTTCCTGTGATCGATACACCGCTCAATCTACGCTGGTGACCCTGCAAAAGCCACAAGAGACGACAAAATTTGATCTACATCCAACATCCATACAAAATCATGTTTTTGCACCAGCTATTCATTAGTCATTAAAAAACGCACGCTGGAAAATACCGCCGGTATGTGGAGTTCATTTTCATGCAGGAGAGAAAAGGCGATCTTGAATAGCGAAGCCGGAAGGTTTCATTTGCAACAGACAGTATATTTGATTGGAACACATTCGGTTCTTACACTCAAGGAATAAATAAAACATGTTTTTTAAATTACAAATTTTTTTGTCTATCGGATTCTATTTGCCTATCAGCAAGGGATTCGTCGGCCCCGCCCAGAGCTCCACCTCCCCAGCTAGGTGCTTGAAGTTCCCTTGAGCTGCCGTCTTCCTGTTCCCCCCTCGCTTGCATACATGAAATGAACTTTGTGTTTTTATGTGACACAATTTAAAAAAGGTGACAGAGTTCACTTTCAGCATCTCCAGCCGTACCTCAACCCTCAAAAATCAGGTATTATATCATTAAAGGGTTGTCTGACGGCGAGCACTTTGCTGAAGTTGTATGTCGAAATCGGTAGCTTTTAACATACCTCTTCGGTTTGAACTGATCAGGTAATTCAAAATGGTTCTTATGAGCCGTCGCCAGGCCTTTCTGGCCGTTGCAGCCTCGGCTGTATTTACACAGACTCTGGTTCAAAGATGCTCAACCAACCCGGCAGACGCCATTGCCCCTCTAAAACCTGAGGGAGCGGAGCAACAAATCCCTGCTGTTGGGGTGTCGGAAGTGGAGACGCAGCAAGAAGATGATCTTGCAGCTCCTTCCATGGAGTTTGAAACCAAAGGAATGGCACATCAGGTAGCTGGTACAGACCGCAAGAAGCCGGCTGAAGATTCCTCCTTGCATGGACCAACTAATGAAGCAACTCAAGGGCAAACAAACTGGCAGGATATTCCACTACAGGAAGATATCTCGGCCCAACTTCCTACACCCTTTTTCCCTTCTGAACCCTCCGCACAGCCAGCCGAAGACCAGAAAAGGAAACCCCAAGGGCAAACAAACTGGCAGGATATTCCACTACAGAAAGATATCTCGGCCCAACTTCCTACACCCTTTGGCCCTTCTAAACCCTCCGCACAGCCAGCCGAAGATCAGAAAAGGAAACCTCAAGGGCAAACAAACTGGCAGGATATTCCACTACAGAAAGATATCTCGGCTCAACTCCCTACACCCTTTGGCCCTTCTGAACCTTCCGCACAGCCAGCCGAAAACCAGAAAAGAGAGCCAGTGCTCATCCCGCCTTTCAACGCCGCAGTTCGTCGTCTTTTGGAGCGCTCTCCCGGCACTCTGCTCGAGACGCCGCAGGAGTTAAAATCCGAGGAAAATGCTGCTGAGTCGTTGCAATCTGAGGAGAGTGTTTCTGATGAGGTGAAGTCCGAAGAAATGATTCCTGAAGCTCCAACAAAACCCGCTCGTCGCCTGCAGATATTTGGAAATTTGGTGCAGCTAGCGCAGCCCTTCGCGCCCCTAGCCTCCATTTTTGGCAGCAACCTGAGCGAAAGAGACCGAGACCAACTGGAGATTTTCAGCCGGCGCGTTGGAGCAAGCAGGGAGCGTGTCTATAAAGATCTTCTCTTTGTGACAGGCGGCAAGAATCACGGCATGGATGAATTTGCAATAAAGCAGCTGGTAGCTAAAGTTGGGCTTGAGAATTTCTGCTCTGGCTCTGCAGCAAACGCTACCGTGCAGCTCAGTCGGCAGGAATCTCTTGTATTGGACGCAGCGAAGGTGGCTCGCTTCCAAGTCGAGCGGATCATAACTACCTATGAGAGGGAAGTCACTCAGCACGCAAAAGCGCTGCAGAAGGAGTTGCAGGCAGACCTGAATCAGGCCCAGAGTTTAAAGACAAAGGTGAATTCTGTGGCCTCTGACGGTCTGTTCAAAAAACAAGCTTTTTCATTCCGCCGGCTTCAGGAGATGCCTCGCCTCCGTCGCCTTGCCGCTTTGCTAGACAACTCGGGTTTGCTAGGCACAGCTAACTCTCTTCTGCGTGCTGTGGATCCTTCAAATTGGACGGATTCTTTGAATGCCAGCTTAGGGGGTTTAGGGCTTCACCATCAGCCCCTGGTGAATATCGGAGGTTTGCGAGCAAGAGGGGAGGGCCACCCTACTCCTCGTATTGTTCCTCTGAATGACATCAGTGGCCTCAACCAACTTTTAGCACCTATCTTTCCAGTTCCGCAGCAATCTGCTGCCATTGCTAGGCCGCTGCAGGCGTTTCAACAGGGCGTATCTACAGCTGTAGATGGAGCACTTGGCTCATTTCTTTCTCAAGAAGGTCTGCTGCCATTTCTTCCAATTGATTCAGCAAGGCTTCTTTTGGGGGACCTCATAGGGGGAGACGCGGCGGCAACAAGAGGGATTTTGGGCTGGGATGATCTTGGATTGTCTCCTGTTGCAGCCAATAAACTTGCAGCAGCAATGCCATTTCAAACCTTTTTGAATAAATTGGGATTAGTAGCACAAGAAGTCGATGCGGATGTTGGTATACTCAAAAGAGAAACCAGAAAGAGAATCGGAGCTCAAACCTTTCCAGTTTTGCCCGAACAAATCCGACAAGTTGACTCGCTGCTAGACGGACTTGTCTGGGGGTCGCTCCAGCCATACCCAAGAAGGCTGCAGCAGCAGGATCAGCCGCAGCAGCAGGAGCCGCTTCAGCAGCAGCAGCCTCCGCAGCAGCAGCAGCAGGAGCAGCCTCCGCAGCAGCAGCAGCAGGAGCAGCCTCCGCAGCAGCAGCAGCAGGAGCTGCCTCCGCAGCAGCAGCAGCAGGAGCAGCCTCAGCAGCCTCAGCAGGAGCAGCCTCAGCAGCAGCAGCAGCAGCAAGCGCTGCAGCAAGCGCTGCTACATCAGCAACAGCTGCTGCAGGAAGCGCAGCAAGAAATGCAGCAGCAGCAAGCGCAGCTAGAGCAACCGCGATCAGGGCAGCAGCAGGACGACGACGACGATGATGACGACGACGATGACGACGACGACGACGAGGCATTGGACAGCGAAAGTCTGTTAGAGGTGTTTATCGACGATGATAAAGATGGATGGAGCGAAGTGGATCCTGAGGAGCAGATGGAGGCCGCCCTGCAGAGAGTCGAGCTGCTTGCTGATGCTGTCACCGTGCTGTTGAAAGAATATGAAAAAGCTGTGGAAGTTCTTCAGAGACTTCTTGATGAGCAACTTGAAACGGCAGAAAACATCAAAGACGAACTCGAAAAACAAGTTCAAACTTTCAACAAACAGGTCAACCAGGCCCAGCAGCAAGAGCAGGAGCTGCAGCAGCAGCAGCAGCAGCAGGATGCAACAGCAAAAGCAGCAGGGGAGATCGCGAAGGCGTATGACGGGGCAGTGGAAGGCCTTAAGGATTCTCTTGAGGGGCTGCTGCAGGAGCAGCTGCTGCTGCAGCAGCAGCAGAAAGCGCTTGCTGAGGACAAGCAGCAGCAGGTAGCACTACTTGCACCCAAGATAGAAGCAGTTGCAGAGGAGCAGCTGCGGCCGTCTCCGGTTCCAGCATTCTAAGAGGCTGCTATTGCTGCTAATGCTGCTATAGCTGCTGGTGCTGTTGCTGCTGTTGCCGCTTCCGCACCTGTGCTGCTGCTGCTGCATCCCTGTTGCTGCTGCTGCTGCTGCAGCAATTGCAGCAGGTGCAGGCAACGCAGCTGCTCCGTTTAGGCTAGTTTGAAACAGGAGCATCTCGGGCAGCAGCCAAGCTTCCTTTTGTAGGGATTGCATGCGGTGACTAGCCCCGGGCGATTTGCTTTTGCCGAGGCCCTGCTGGCTGCTGAGAGAACAATACACTTTTCCTCTTCTCTGGGATCAACCCCAGCAGCAGCAGCAGCAGCAGCAGCAGCAGCAGGGGGCCTTTAGAGAGGGCCAGTCAGGGCATACGTCCGTTTGTTTGCTCAGAGGAGAGACGAAACTTTTCAAGTTTGTTTATCTCCTTAGATTAATTATTTAAATGAAAATCGTTTTGCAATGCTGCTGCTTAGCCTCAGAAAAAGAATCTCTGCTAGCCAACGCTAAGGACAGCAGGAGCAAAGAAGGAGACTGTCTCTCGCTCTGCCTGTGTCTGTCTCTGTCTGCCTGTGTCTGTCTCTGTCTGCCTCTGTCTGTCTTTGTCTCTCTCTCTGTTTCTGTCTGCCTCTCTGTCTGTCTCTGTCTGTCTCTGTCTGTCTCTCTGTCTGTGTGTCTCTTTGTCTATCTCTGTCTATCTCTGTCTGTCTCTGTCTGTCTCTGTCTGTGTGCGTCTGTGTCTGTGAGGGTGCATGTGTCTGTCAGGATTAGGTAGAGAAACACAGACAGTGGCAGAAAGAGAGAGACAGGCAGAGCGAGAGACACGCATAGAGACAGAGACAGAGAGAAACACACAGAGACAAACAGAGAGACAGACAGACAGAGACAGGGGAGAGAGACACACAGAGCACAGAGAGAGCTATACACATGGACACACACAGAGCACAGAAAGAGCTATACTTAGAGAGAGACACACAGAGAGAGACACACAGAGAGAGACACATAGAAAGACAGAGCGAGATTGAGAGAGGCAGACAGAGAGAAACAGACAGAGACAGGCAAAGAGAGAGCCAATCTGATGTTTCTGTCTGTTTCTAATAAGCCAAGAGTTAAAAGATTTTGTCTCAGGTCTTTAGGCTTTTACAAGCACACGGAGTGGCGGCAGAGCTTCCTCTTCCCCTAAAGACGAAACCGCCGATATCCCCACAACTACCCACATCAGCCGCTCCTGCTGCTGCTGCTGCTGCTGCTGGTTCCTCCTGCATCGCTGCGCATGCAGCGCCCGTCGAACAGCCTCGGCAACTGTCAGGTTTGGATCCGGCAGCAGCAGCTGCTGCTGCTGCTGCTGCTCCTGCTGCAGCCCAAACAGTTCCGCTATCCCCTGCGGCAGTTGCTGCTGCTGCTGGTGCTGCAGCGTGCTGCTGCTGCCTTGTGCTGCAGCAGCAAAAAGGACAGTGTCTTCTGTGGTGAGTGCCTGCACCTTCACTCCCGCTTGGCTCTCTATGAGAGCCGCAAGCTGCGTCAAACTCAACACTTCTGCTGCCTCTGCTTCTCCTGGGACAGCTCCTGCTGCAGCACACGAGCTGCTGCTGCTGCTGCTGCCATGCATGCGCAGCCTGAAGAAGTTCCACGGAGAGAAAGGTTTTTTCTTCAACTTCCCTGCTGAAAATCGAAGAGCTGGCGGAGGCAGCGGGGGGGCCTCCGCCACAAAGGGCACTGAGAGAGAAAAGAAGGAATTTCGCAGCAGCAAGTGCTGCTGCATGCGAGCAGCGCGTCTGCTGCTAGGCCTGCCTCTGTCCAGCCACAGCATGGGTGTCCCCTGCCGCTGCTGCTGCTGTTGCTGCTGCTGCTGTTGCTGCTTGCTGGGTCGCCCTGCGAGGCCTAAGGCCGCGAGTCTGTACACCTCGAGGCAGGCCAGTGCAGCAGCAAGAGTGGTTGCTGTTGCAGTTGCTGGGATTATTCGCCCGAGCAGCTGCTGCGTCTCTTGGGGGTTCGGCAGAGGCAGCAGCCCGTAGCATCTGCAGCGGAGACGCGCTGCTGCTGTCAGCATGCGAAGAGGCACAGCCTCATCAGGAGACAAAGAAAGAGACTTCAAAGAGACACTCAAAGACAACTTGCTGTCTCCTGCTGCTGCTGCTGCTGCTGCTGCTGCTTGTTGCAGTGCCTCCGCTGCAGCCTCAAGGCCCATTCCCTTTGCTGCTGCTGGTTCTGCTGCTGCTGCTGCTGTCTCCTCCTGCAGGCGCTGCAGCGCAGCAGCAACGGCCTGTCTGCTCCAGGGGCCCTCGCCCTGCCCCCGCAGTAGCAGCTCTTCTGCTCGTTGCTGCTGCATGGCAGCAATTGCTGCTACTGCTGCTGGATCGCCTCTTGGCTTGGCTGCTGTTGCTGCTGCTGCTGTGGGCTCGAGGCCAAGGGCGACAGCAAGCAGATGTGCTGCAGCAGCAATAAAATCAACTGTATCCGCATCTGTGAGGTCTAAGGGGCCACCCGGGGGCCCCTTGAGAACTGCTGCATGCAGAGACTCTCTTGGGGCTGCTGCATGCGGAGACTCCTTTGGGGATGCTGCATGCAAAGACGACGAAGATCCTTCCTTGTGCTGCTGCAGGGGCAAAGGGTTCTGAAATGAGGCACGGAAGAGACACAAGGCCCAATTCACCAGCCGCAGATGCGTGGCTGTCATGGCAACCACCCCTCCCTTCTGCTGCTGCTGCTGCTGCTGCAACAACTCGAAGGTAAGCAGCAGCAGCTTCTGCAGCTGTGCAGCACCTCCAGCAGCAGCCTCAGCAGCAGCGGGGGCCCCCCGTAAGACACGAAGTGCATGCGCAATCGCGGCATGCTGGGGTGTATCTACAGCAGCAGCAGCTGCTGCTGCTGTCCCCTCTACATCAGTAGTAACTTTTGCTGCTGCTGCTGTCCCTGCTGCTGCTGCAACAACTGTCTCTGACTCTGCGGCAGCAGCCGGTTGAGGAGACTGTTGGTGCTGCTGCAGCAGTTGCTGCATCAGCAGCAGCGCTGCTGCAGTGTCTCCTTTGAAGGTTTGCTGCAGCAAAGCTGCTGCCCAATGCACCGCATGAAATGGAGCACTTGGGGCTCCCCGAATCGAGCAGACAGGAAGGTCTGCTGCAGCAGCAGATGAGGAGACAGCAGCAGCAGCAGCAGCAGCAGCAGCGCCGTAGGGCTCCGTTAGGTGAGGCACTAAACTCTGCGCATGACCTGCAGAAACACTCAAAACAACAGCAGCAAGGAGACAGCAGCAGACATAGAAGAGACAGCAGACAGAAAAGAGACAGCAGCAGACACTTCGCGAAAGATGAGGAGACAGTCGCAGCAAGCAGCAAAATCAAAAGCAGAAACTTTTCAGCACATTTAAAAAAAAAGAGTATTTCTCAACCGCACCTCGAAGCCCCAAAGTGCCAGCCTCCACCCACGGCTTTGCATGCAGCAGACAAAGAGAGTCAACAAATAACCTCGCCTCGACCGAGTCAAGTGCTGCTACCAGCAAATCCTGCTGCTGTACGTACAGCGGAGGCAGCCGCCACAGGCTTTCTGGAGACAGCTGCAGCAGCAGAGACACGCAGCAGCAACAGAGAAAAATGTCTCTTTCCAGCCCCTGCTGCAGTCTCCCAGTGAGGCCATTGCGCTGCATGCAAACAGCAGCAAAAGGCAAGCCCCAAAACGGCAGAAAACAAGCCTCACCATCAGCGTGTGGGCCTCAATGCGCATGCGGCTGCAGAGACGCGCAGCAGCAGCAGCAGCAGCAGATGCCTTAGGCTGCTGCAGCGAGGAGACACTGAACAAAACTTGTCTGTTCAGGTTAGACACCTCAACGCTGTCTCCATCCAACACCCCTACCAGGCCCCCCGCACAACCCCTTCCTTCACACCCAGCAGCAGCAGCAGCAGCAGGTGCAGCAGCAGCAGCAGCAGCAAGTGCAGCAGCTGCTGCTGCGTGTGTGCGGCGGCGGAACGCACAGCATGCGTTTACAAGCCGCCTAAAAAAGCTGTTTCCGGTGTTTCTGCTGCTGCTTGTGCTGCAGCAGCTGCTGCTGCTGCTGCTGCTGCATGCAGTGGAGACACCCATGAGGGCGAAATTCTTCAGCACTTCGCAGCCAATGGCACCGGCCCCCACTAAGAGAACCCGCAAATGCCCCAGCCGCTGCTGCAGCGCCTCGCCAAGCAGCCGCTGCTGGCCGCCCCATGGAGACAAACAATCGACGGACTTTCCCAGAGGAGACGCAGCAGCAGCAGCAGGAGCAGCAGCAGCAGCAGGAGCAGCAGCAGCTGTTGCCAATGCTGGTGCTGACGTCTTCAGCGATGGCAGTATGGCGTTGCTGCTGGTGCTGCTGGTGCTGCTGCTGGTGCTGCTGCTGCTTCTGCTGCTGCTGCTGTTGTTGTGGGGCGGGATGAGTTGCAGCAAGTCGAGGGCATGCAGCACAAAGGGCCGCTGCAGTGGTCTGTATCTTCTTGTGATTCCTTTGAGTGTCTCCTGTGCAGCCAAAGCTCCTGCAGGAGACAACGCAGCAGCAGCAGCAGCAGCAGCAGCAGCAAGAGATGAGGGAATGAATGGACACAGCAACGCAGCAACACGGATCTGCTGCTGCTGCTGCTGCTGCCGCTGCTTACCGAGTGCAGCAGCAATTGGGGCTAAATGTCCCTCCGCCCCTGTGGCCATTAGAGCCCCGAGGCGCGCAGCCTCTGCTGCTCCTTCTGCAACAGCAGCAGCAGCAGCAGCAGGGGGAGACACCTGGCTGGAAGCCTCAGCAGCAGCAGCAGCAGCAGCAGCAGCCTTTTCGCCGTTCCGCTGCCGCCAAATGGCCGCAGCGCGAGCAGCAATTTGCTGTTTATGAGAAGCAGCAGCAAGGCGAATGAATTTGCTGCTTCTCAGGCTGCCAGCAGCAGCAGCAGCAGCAGCAGCTATTTCCGAGTCTCCTGCTGTTGCTCCTGCTGCTGCTGCTGCTGCTGCTGGGTCTCCTGAGAATGCCTCTGTCTCCGCCTCATCAAGGGCCTCAAACGCCGCAGCAAGGAACTCCTGCTGCGGATCTGCTGCTGCAACTTGCCGCTGCTGCTGCTGCTGCTGCTGCTGCTGCTGGGCTGTGCGTAAGGAGAGAACCTCACGAAGAGGGGGGAAGGCTACATTGTCCTGCTGCTGCTGCTGCTGTTGCTGTTGCTGCTGCTGCTGCTGGCCGTGTTTCTGCAGCAGGGCTGAAAGAGCCGCTTCCTCCTGGCCGGCGAAAAAAGAGAAACTTCCGAAGTCAAGAGAAATCCTGCCACTCAGTCCAGCTGTACAGACAGCTACCACGAGAGGCCTTCGCGCTGCTCCCCGCTGCTGCTGCTGCTGCTGCTCCTGCTGCTGCTGCTGCAACTGCCGAGCAAGGTCGCTGAAAAAGAGCTTCTGCTGCAGAGGCCTGTCGCACAGCAGCAGCACATCCACCTGCTGCAGTGTCTGCAGCAAACGAGTCCTCCAGGCTGCTGCTGACTCTCCTTGCTGCTGCTGCAGAGACACCTCAGATACACGAGCATAGGGAGCAGCAACACGTCGCAGTGCAGCGCAAGCAATTGCAGCACGTGTTATCTGCTGCTGCTGCTGCTGCTGCTGCTGCTGGCTTCGCAGCAGCTGCCCAGACAGCCCAGGCCGCTGACCCCGAGAAGGGCCTGTTGAGGCGGCATCAGCAGCAGCAGCAGCAGCAGCTGCTGCTGCTGCTGCTGCTTGTTCCTCTGCATAGGCAGCAACTGCAAAGCTAGCTGCTCGCTCAGCATGCTGCGGCACCTCAGGGTCGGAGATGAGAAGACACCCCACGCCTGACTGCAGCAAACATTTGGCAGCCTCCACTCCTGCTGCTGAAGCCCCAAGCAGCAGCACGCATGCATTTGGCAGCAATTGCTGCTGCTGCGGGCCCCAAACCAACAACTGCCGAGACAACAGGGAACGCAGACATAAATCGTCTCCTGCTGTTGCTGCTTCTGCTGATTTGGGCTCCTGAGGCTGCCCGGCAGCAGCAGCAACAGCAGCAGCAGGAGGTGCAGCAGCAGGAGGTGCAGCAGCACCAGCAGCAGCAGCAGGAAGGAGGGATGAGGATACACCCCAAGGGGAGTCTTCTGCGCAGCCTTTTGAATGCTGAGGCAGCAAGGGGTGGGCTGCTCCTGCTGCTGCTGCTGTTGTTGTTGCTGTTGCTGTTGCTGCTGGCAGAGGCAGCAGAACAGCAGCAGCCTGAAGGTAAGTGAAGCTTCTGGGAGTAGAGGGCAGAGACGGAGCAAGGCGGTGTCTGCTGCTGGGGTGTACAGACACCTCACTCGTTCTGCAACGCTGCTGCTGTACGGCCAAAGAAAATGTTCCCCGAGTTAGCAGCAGCAGCAGCAGCAGCAGCAGCAGCAAAGAGGGGCGTGGGGGCTGCTGCCACATGCCGGCGGAAACTTGCTGCTGTCTCCATTGCGAGGAGACAGACACCACCACTCAGGGCCAGCAAAAGGAGACACTTGCTGCTGCTGCTGCTGGTGCTGCTGCTGCTGCTGCTGTTCGGCTGTCTCTGGAGACACTAGAAGGCTACAGAAGACTCGCTGCCTGTCCAAGGCAGTTCTTTTGCAGGGAATTTCTGTTTCTAAAAAACCTTTGGGGCTGCCGAAACCACCAAAACGAGACACTTTTCTCCTAAGGGCTCAAGAGACAGTCGAAGGTGGAGAGACACCTGAGCTGCTGCTGTCTCCCTGCTGTCTCCTTTTGAAGCTCGCTGAAAAAACCTAAAAAGAGAGCCTAAAATCTATCAGTAACAACCCTTACAGTGGAGACAGCAGCAGCAGCTGCTGTTGCTGCTGCTGTGGCGGGTCTCTGGGGCCTCCTGCAGCAGTCTTGGTTGCAGCAGCTGCTGCTGCTGCTGCAAGTGTCTCCTTTGCCTCAGTGTTTTGCTGCTACTCGATGAGCAGCAGCTGCAGCAGCAACACTTTCTGAGCTGGAGACGCGGACAACAATCCAGCAGCAGCAGCAGCAGCAGCAGCAGCAGCAACAGCAGCAACAGC
>NPHX01000335.1:125138-166653 GCA_002271815.1 Eimeria falciformis
CTGTCTCCTGGCGTTGCTGCAGCAGAGGGTGAAGAGTCTGTCTCCTTCTTGTTCTTGCTGCTTGTCGTCTTGGGGAAAACACCAAAGTCGGCGAAAGAGGCTTCGGCCAATGCGCGCATTGAGGGGTAGCTTCTCTGCATGCCAAACTTTCTTTAAAATTGCTTCCAGCTCAGTGCATGCACGGTGCAAAATGGACATGTCCTCTTCGAGTTCAAACACCTCCAACTGCAAATGCATCAAATGGTCAGCAGCTGATCCTCGCATACCCTCCCGACACGAGAGAAGGTCTATGAAAGGAGACACATCCTGCTGCTGCTGCTCCTGCTGCTGCTGCTCCTGCTGCTGCTGCTCCTGCTGCTGCTACTGCTGCTGCTGCTGCTGCTCCTGCTCCTGGGCCTGGGGCTGCAGCAGCCCAAGAATCTCCTTTGCATCAGAAACTGCATGCAGAGAATCATCATTTAATTTTATAAAGTTTGGAGGCTCTCCTTGGAGCGGCAGGTGGCTGGCCTCCTCATCGAATTGTTGCGAAGCGGCAAAATTCATTGGGCGAGAATTTGAGTCATTTAAAGAAATGCTATTGTCTTGGCTGCATGCACTCTTGGCGCTTGTGTTGAGGTGTACAGACACCTCGTCGTCTACGTGTTGGAATGAAGCCTCGTGGTGTTGTTTCATGTTTGTTTTAATTTTCTGGCGTTTTTCTTGCAGCTGGAGGAGCAGCTGGCGCATGCAAGCAAAAGCCCCAATTTGAGGCTCAAGTTCATTAGAAGAAGGTCGGATGAAGAGCCCAGCATCCATAACAGTTAATGCGGGCAGCGACAAAAAATCAAAAGCAGCATTTTTGGCTTCTGTTGCTGCATGCAGTGGTCCACTGGTTACGGAAGCTGCTGCTGCTGCTGCTGCTGCTGCTGTTGTTGCATGCAGCGGTCCACTGGTCACCTTGCCATTCGCAGCCAAATGCGCGAGGCGTGCCTGCAACAAAGCGGCTCTGTAGCGGCTCGTGCAGAGAGGCAGTTGGGGCTGCATGCGCTGGGGCCCCCGATGAAGACGCAGCCTTTCTGCTGCTGCTCGGGGGCCCTCAGGAATGTCGTCTGTCAATGAAAGATCCCCTCCCACAAACAACTCTGCAAGAGCAAGCTTTGGCAGCATGAACATTGCTTCAAGCCCCATAAAACGCATGCATTTTTGATTCCCAGCTGGGAAAGTATCTGGAGAAAAGCCGCCTTCCTGTTCTCTTCCTGCTTCGTTAGAAGCAGAGACAGCAGAGGTGACTTGATCGTTTTCGAGATCATCTGCATGCAAAGGCTGGGGGTTAAGGAGATCATTTTGATTGTCTTGAGAAGCATTGTTTTGCTGATTAAGATATTCATTCTGATGGTTCAGCCGATCGCTTTCAATGTCAGGAAGAATTGCGGCGTCCGCCACTGGCGTCGATTCCGTTGCCCCCATCTGCCTGAGGTGTACAGACACTGCGTACAAAGAAGGTTGAGGTCTTGTGACTAGCTGCTAGTCATCTGTGAGAAGAATCTTCTCCTCTTCTCAGTTTATCGCCTTTGCTCCAATTCCTGATGGAGGTTCAAATGGAATTTCAACCAAAAAATAAAAAATAAAACTTCAATGGGCGAAAAGCAGGAAAAACAACTCAAAGTAAAACTGATTGCCAGCATTTGAGGGGTGGCTGGCAGGCTATGGGGCCCCTGGGGCCCCAAAATATATCTTAAATGAATGTTCTAGTTGTAAGAGAAAACAGAGAAGAAAGCAAAAGAGTTTGAATTGGTATTTTTATGCCAAGTTTTAATTATTATTTTGAAGGCTTCTTCGGGTATATGTACACTGGAGAAAGAGCGAGCGTTGTTTGCCTCGCTTTTCGATGCATGGTTCAATTTCAAAAGTTATAAAATAATATTTGTGAAGCATTCAATGTCGAAGTATGCAGGGGAGGTTAGGGCGGGGTGTATGTACACCTGAATGCGCCTCTATGTACACTAGCACTAGCCACCGTGCAGGCATTCCAGCTTCATGTTTTGTTTCAGCACAAAATGCGCATTTATTGGGATAACTAATAAAGAAACTCTTTTAATAATTCATTTGGCTGTTTAAAATAATTAAATAATTAAAACTCTCCAGATAACCGCCACAAAGCAGCCGATAAAGGGGGGTGAACACTTTCCGAGGTTCTTGCAAGAAAAACCCCAAAAATGAATTTTAAGAAATTCCATTAAATAAAATTTAAATTTAAGTAAATATGTTAATGGCGACTGACTGAGATTACAATGCGAAAGCAAAGCTTTTAAGATACTAAAATCAAAACAATTAAATAATAAAATAAATCTCATTAAACAAACACAATCATTCGCGCCTCAGAGATGCCAGCGTCTCGAAGCTCCAAAACAAACAAAAAGCCGCGCATAATTAGAGACAACAATATATTAAATGAGCATTAACTAATAAAATATTTAAATTAAATACAACATCTTTCTCTCAGCCAACTAGTTTTAAGGAAGAATAAAACCCTGAGAGGGGTTTTCAGAGATCCCCTAGTTGCCACTCCTAGTGCAGCTCTGATGTATGTACACCTCAAATAAAGACAGAAGCATTGAGACTCGAGGAGAGCCACGGCGAGCAAAATGGAAGAAACTCTAAACATTTTTTGATGAGAAATTTGAATGATAAAAACACAAAAACTGCATATCTCCTTTTGCAGCCAGAGGTGGGGCACTGCTCACCAACTGACCAGTGGACAGACACCCGAATAAACTGCCTCAGCCAACACCACCCCCTAGCCAGAGTACATAAATGAATGGCACGGTTTATTAGCCGACAAGCTGCACTGCGCTGCAGTGTGTACAGACACCAGCTTCTCTGTAGAGAGAGAAAAACCCTAAAACTCTTTTCGTGTTTTGAACTGCAGTCTGCGGAATTGATGCTTAAAAACTTGTTTTAATCAGGGAAAGAAACAAAAGCAACTAATCCCTAACAGTTGCTCTGAGATTGAGTATTCACTAAACTGTTTCTACCTCTGTTTCTGTCCCGGGGCATGCTGGCTAGCTCCAAGTGTACATACACCTCAGCGTGTCTCTGCGCGCATCACACTGTACTGGAATTTATCAAAGTTTCCTTCGATAAATATTTGCTGTTGGTAGCGGCTCTGCTGCTAAAGGCTCCGCCGAAGATGTTGCATGTGCAGCTGCCGCTTCGCAGCCCCCCAACACCAAGAATACCCATGCATTGTGTACTGCATGTGGCAACGCGGCATTTACAGTGTACATACACCCCAGCATGGCAACAGAAACAGCAGGAGAACGCAAGCAGCAAACACATCCAACCCCCCAGATGCGCGCATTTACTTTTTCCCTGCACTTGCCTTCGCCTTCTCTGTGCCGCGCACCTGCACCGCAACAACAAAGCAGACAAAAAGACAATTTTAAAATTTAAATAAACTTGAATGCCCTCGCAAGAGACAGAAGACACCTCAATACTGCCGTGACACTTCAGCAAAACAATTAAAAACCATTTAAATAAACCAGCTCCCGTTGACAAATGCAGACCTTCTTCTTCCTGTTCTTCAACTCCTTAGCAGCGCGGCGGCCCTTCTTTGGCTTTGCCTCTGCAACTCCCATGCGAACAAGACGGTAACGATGTTCGAACCTTTGTGCTGCCTTGAAATCATCGTAGATTAATGCCTGTCCTCTGCTCCTACCGCCTCCAAAAGCAGTAGCCAGATTAGCAATGATGATGCAGCGAGGGTCCTGCACTTTAAATTGCTGCATGAGGCGTTGCTGGAGCTCTTTGCGGCTGACGTTCGCTCGGCCAAGGTGCAGCAAGTCAACACACATCTGCTTGCGTTGCAGCAGAGGGTTTGTGAGAAGCTTCCTAATTCGGATGGTAAAAGGAGCCTTGGAGTCTGCCATTTTGCCTTTTAAACAAACACCGTTGTATTCAAGATCTACGCGGTTTCCATACGCCGCAGAGAGAGAGGCGGAGCAGCCGCTGGAGATTTACACTCTGATTCAGGGGAAGGCAAAAACGAACCCTAAACCAGAAATAGCAAGATTCCAATTGAAATACTTGCAATGAATGTTCTTCAGACGAAAGGAGGCCTTCCCCACACAAGGCAGCGCATATATCCTATGTGGCAGCCGTTTGGGGCTGGGCTGTACATACACCCCACGCAACAAGGGCAGCAAGAATGCCTCCGCACGAAAAGAAGAAGCAAGAAATATTGGAGAACCCGAGCAATAACCGCGTCGGTGGGGGTTCTTTAGGAGTTTTAAACAAACGCCTGCTTGTTTTAATTTGCGAAAATGAGGTATGCCATCTGAGGTGTACGTACACCTGAAACAGAACTCTACCAAATCCGTGGGGTGTTCAAAAAATGTCAGGATTCTATGGCTCTGCAATTAAATTTCAGCTTTTAATAATTTATTTCTCCACTTTTCTTTGCCTCCACCAATTCAAAGCAAATCCCAGCTGCCCCCTCTGCTCCCCTCGCATGAGCAGCAGAGAACAGCGGCAATATGGATTTATGGTGTCTGATTTCTTATCAAAGAAACTCGGAAGGGATCTCCAATGTCTGTACACCTAAATTGGCCAGCGTAGAGTTTGTGTTTGTCGCCGGGCTGTCGCTTGCGGTTTTATAAGAGAGAAGGTTCTGAAGTGCAGGTTTATATGATTTGAGTTGTTTCTCTGTGTCCTACCCAGCAGAAATTGGTGGCTTTTGATTGCATGCGTCGTGTGTTTTCTTCCTTGGCTGGCCTTTCATTAAATATTGTCTGCTGTTCTCTTGGCGTGGATGCCTGCAGCAAGCTAAGCACCGAGACCCTCAACGCGGCGATTGCTTCAATCCTGCAGGCGTCGCAGGAGAAGAAGCGAAAGTTTGTGGAGACTATTGAGCTTCAGATTAGTAAGAATTTGTTTGTCTTCTTTAAATACCTTTATGATAATGTTTTATTTATTTATTTTAGTTATTTTAATGTCTCTTATTCTGCTACCCTTGTTTTCCTATAAAGTTAGGTTTGTTTTGATTGGTTTTGCTGCTAGATTTTAATGCATTTTATTTTGTTGTGTCTGTACACCAGGCCTCAAGGATTACGATACGCAGAGAGACAAACGTTTCTCGGGTTCTGTGCGTCTTCCCCACGTGCCTCGTGCCAGGGGAAAGGTGAGTGATTTATATTGTTGTTATGATACTAATTTATTTAAATAATTCATTTATCTTGTTGATGTTCTTCTCTCTTATTTGCTGATTGCGGGGGTTGAACTGTGTAATTGAATAGAGCTATTTCGGGTGCACAGACAGCTCGGATTTTAATTTTTCTGCGCGCAGATTTGCGTGATTGGGGATGCCGTGCATATGGAAGAGGCGAAGGCTCTTGGGTTGGACTGTATGGACATTGAGGCTCTGAAGAAGATCAACAAGAATAAAAAAATTGTTAAAAAGCTCGCGCGGAAGTATGTGCTATCTGCATGCTGACGTCTCTTTTCTGTCTCTCTCTTTTTCTTTTTAAAATTCGAATAAACTTTATATTTTCTTCATCGCTCATTTGCATTTATTGTTTGTTTTGTTGCTACTTGCAAATGCCAGATACGACGCTTTTCTTGCCTCTCAAGCGCTAATACCGCAAATCCCGCGGCTCCTCGGGCCAGGCCTAAACAAGGCCGGCAAATTCCCAACCTTGATTACGCATCAAGATAAAATTGAAGACAAGATTCTTGAGGTTCGTTCTTCGGTGAAGTTCCAGCTCAAGAAGGTCCTTTGCATGGGAGTGGCTGTTGCGAATGTGGACATGACAGAGGCTCAGGTGAGAAACGGGTTTTATTTGTTTCTTTATTAATCAATACTTAGTTTATTTATTATATATTATTCATTTTATTTATTGGGTAGTGTTTAGGTTGTAGTCGTTTGAGTTGGTTTCTTGCGTGTCTTTCTATGGTGGAATGAAACTATTTATTATGTTTATTCATTATCTATTTATATTTTAATGAATTAGTTATTTTTAAATTATTTATTATTGATTATTTATTTGAATCATGTGTACGTGTGTGTCTGTCTTACGGCGTTCTCTCTGCATATGGATTGGTGGTTGCTGGTGCTATTTGCTGAATTGATTTTTTCAATATTGAAAAATAAATAAACAATTAAATTCTTTTGCATTTTCTCTTTGCGGTGTCTCTCTCAGGTGCGTTATAATCTGACAATGGCCATTAACTTTTTGGTTTCTCTCTTGAAGAAGAACTGGAACAACGTCAAGAGGCTGCACATAAAGAGCACTATGGGCAAATGTCACACAATTTACGGCTGAAGAAATTGGGGTGTATGTACACCTCGCATCCCACCTTCATCGAGTACCAGCAACTTCATTCTTAGAAACTGCGGCTTCATTTCATTTGAAATGCAATAGCATCGATAAGAGTGATACCTTATCTGGGAGCGGCTGAGAAGAGCCGCGCGCTGACTGTCTTTTGATTTTCGGCGTACAATGAGAAAAGATATAATAGAAACGCCTGTGCCTCCCCGTGCAACAAAGGCCGACGTCAATTCAGGTGTACAGACACCCTGTAGCAAGCAGATTCCCTGAGTCTCAGAAATCAGCCTGTGCATTTTGCATTTCATTAAAGATGTAGTTATGATAGTGAGTGTTTAAGGATCAAGTGCTGAATAGACATATAGTGCTAATAATAAACATAATGGCAAGTATAATATTCTAGATATTCCAACCGTGTACATTGCGGTGTACAGACAGAAGAGGTTTCACAGAAAGTGTGAACTTTTCATCCCGTAACTTCTTCGCCCTTTCTAGAGAGGCACACGCACGAAAGCAATTTATTTAATGATGTATTTATTCTATCTCAATTAAATTGAGCCGCCTGCTGATTGTGTTTTGCAAGTACACAGTGCAACTGTGGCGCTGGAATTGAAATGTTTTCTGTCTCAATCCTCTGCACCCTTTGCCTCATCTGAAATGCATTTTGGGGTGTATGGACACCACCCAATGAAATTTGGTATTCGAAAGTGGCAGGGCTCTGTTGTTGATGACGGCAGCAAGGAGAAGAATTGTTGTTTGGGTTTAACAGTTCCGAAATGTACTAAGATTCAGATTGGTATCTGCTGATGAAAAGCATTTGGCAATTTTCAATCTTCAAATATTCTGTTCTCCTCCCTTTAACACACAAGTCGAGGAGCAGCACCTTTGTGGCTATTCAACCTTCGGGGGGCCCCTGTGGGGCCCATTGGAGGCTCTTTTGGGGTTCTCTTTGGGGGCCCCTTTGGGCCCTTGAGAGGGGCCCCTTAAGGGGGCCCTTTGGGAGACTCTGAGGGTTGGGTTTGGTTCTGTGGCGCGTCAAAGGGAAGATTCATTTAAAGCTTTTTCTTCAGCGTATCGGTATGAAAACGTTTTGAAATGAACAGCCGACATTCAAGTGGTGAAGGGCAAATGGTTTTGCGTTGAATATTTTTCTTGGTTTTTGAAATAGAGAAAGAAAACCATTAAAGCTTAATTGTTCGATGGGTTTTTGCATGCGCTTTCTTTTCATCGTTTGTGTTATCAGAGAGAGTTCTCGCTTCTGATAACATTTCATTGAATTTATTTATTTTGTTTTGGGGGTTTTATTGATGCATTTGTTTTCAGCGCATGAATCAGCATCTCCAGATGAACAGCCTTGAGCTGCATGGGTTCCTGCCACTCGATTTTGCTTGTCTCTTCTTTCTGCTGTTTCAAAAGCATTCGACCCTGCACTCGTCTCCTTAAAACTTCCCGGGGGCCCCCCTCCCCCCTCGTAAGCCTTCGGGTGTATCGACGCCGCAGACGCACTTCTCTTTGCACCCCACTTTCCGCCCAGAGCCGCACAAACTGCCGCATTGCATTTGAATACCTGAGGCGATAAAAACCACGTAATGATAAATAACATATTTTATATTAAATAATCTATTATTTAAATTGGGTTTTGCTTCTCTTTTGCATTAAATAGATCTCCGGGTGAAATCATCCGCAGGAAACAGCGAGAAAGACAGCAATGTCTCTTGATTTATTTAAATTTATTTTAAATGATTCATTTCACCTACGCACATCTTCTCCAGATGTTCTTCGCTAGTGGCGGAATCTGGGTTGAGGAGGAGACCGAAAGCAGACAGCCGCATGTTGCCCATTGGATGCTTGCGAGAAACAGATTTGAAGTATTTAATTAAATTCAAACTTTTCCTCCATTTGCTTTTGCTGCTCCAACAAGAAGAAGTGGCAATTGAGTCCGCAGGGCAAAGAAAGAGCAGAGAATCAACAGATGAGGATGCAGGCGGCAAGGAGACAGAGAGAAGTGAAAGTTGTTTCAAACCGCCAACTGCCCCCAGCCTTCCTGCAGATGAAAAAGAGCGCGCAGAGCCGCTTTCAATTCGCGTTGAGATAACCGTCAGAGACAGCAGGGCCAAAAGAAACGCTACGAATTTGCTGCAGCAATTGTGACGCTGCATTCTTGAAAAAAATGCGGCGCCGCATGTCTTATCTTCTACGGTGTACGTACACCTGGCGATTTGCCCGTGTGTAAACTCCTTTGGAGCTTTTCATTTTCACAGGCAGCTGCTCTGCTCTGTCTGGGCAGAGCTGCCCTCCTCCGCAGACCAACAAAAGTGGCGGCGGCGCGGCTTGGATTAAATAAAGTGAGGCACAGATCGAATGGGATTCGCTGCAGCAGCTGTATGTACACCGTGGAATTCGCACACTTGTGGTGCTGAGGGGTTCGGGGCCCCCGTGAGAGTTCTGATGAGAGAAATTTCTTGGCCTCCGATCTTCTCTCTTTGAATTAAATTTGATGTTAATAATAAATAAAAGGTATTCAAATGAACAAATATGCTCGGGGGAGCTGAAAGGATACAGTCAAGTTGTTGCGCCGACGATCAGGTAGGGCACTGTCTGTACACCTCGCGAACCATCGCGTTTCAAAATTCATTTCTTGCTTAATACTACAAAAATAATAAAGCAAATAATCAGAAATGATGTTTTTGTTGCAATAATTTCCTTCAGAGCTCCATGGGGGGCAGGCCAGGCAGGGTGTCTGTACACTCCAGCCCTCGCTCGCTAGTCTACGAAATGCACACCATTTTTCACTCGATGTTTAGAATGTTAATGCTCTAAACTATTTTTTAAATTCTACTTTATTGATTTTTTCATGTTGTTTTTTTGAAAAGTGCTGCGAATCTGTTTATTCGTAAAACTGTGCAAATTAAAACTCCTGAAAACGATACACGTGCAACAATACTTCATTTATTTTTTTATTTATGAAAAAGATATTTGCATAAAACGCATCAACCAGCCCCGATTCATTTGTCCTACCGCTATTTTTTGGCAGCTGTATTCCATTGGCATGCAAAAGTTTTTGTTTTCTGTTCCAACACAAAATTCATGTTTTTTAATAATGCTAGGAAATGCGGCTGATTGGAATGGCAGCTTAAATCCAAATCCCGTATTTCTACGGTGTAGATACGCAGCTTTGAGCATTGATTCGTAATAAAATTATTATTTAAAATTATTTTAATTATTTTCTACTTTCCCTCTTCCTGATTCTCTCTTTGTGTTTATCATTTTTCTCTTTCAAGGAAAAAAAAGTTTTGGGCGAATTCCACAATTAAAGCTCACATGCAAAATAAAACTATTTTTGCCTTCAATGCATGCAGATAAAGAGAACAATCCGAAGCAGTTAAGCGTTTTCTGGAGACAAAGGAGCTACCTGATGATCAGCAGATGCGATAGAGTGGCAAATAAACCATTTAATCTCAGCCTTTTCGCGATAGCAGCAGAAGGTCTGCTGCCCCCGAAAATTCAAATTTTGAGGTGTACAGACAGTGAACCTCGAGGCAGTCAGTTGAACAATGCCAGCAACATTCACACACACCCACAAGCAAGGTCTTCTCAAACAAGCTTTAAGAAGAATGAAACAAAAAAATATAAATATGATTATAAGACAATAATTCACTGCAGATACTTTAAAAGAAATGCCTTTCAACTTTTTTGCTTTGCTTGTGCTGATCCACTACGAGGCCCTGGAGAACCATTCGACTTGGGATTTGGGGGTTTCATGGTTTTATCAAACTGATTCACGTCCGGCGGGCGAACTGCAAAAGCATGCGGAGGCATTTTGCTCGGGTGTACATACACCGGAATCGAATTTGTTTGCATGCAAGTTTTTATTTATTATTTGTTTTTGCTAGAAACGCCAAATGCTCAGAACACAAATAGAAACAGCTTGCTGTATCTCTGTGCAAGACAAAATAAATAAAAAGGTTTTAAATTTAAATCCAATAAAAATATTTTAATTTAAATCCAGTGGCCCCCTCAGCTCACGGCAGGCGAGTTGAGAGAAAATAATAAAGAAGAAAAAGATGAGGATCGTCAAGGTCCACTGCGCACAAACACAAAGAGAAGCAGCACCTAAAATAAAGAACACTAAAACCATCAAATAAAATATCAATCTCTACCCAAAGAGCATTAAACCATTTCCACATTAAACAAGTTCCTCTTGCTTGGACTGGTTTCTGCTTGTGAAGAAAGTTGCTTTTTTAAATGAATTTCAATCTCTCTTTCATTTGATCGCGGTAAAAATAATAAAAAGCCTTAAGAAGCATTTAATGCGTGGTTGATCAAAAATGGAGAGAAAAGAATTGAGAGGAAAATGAAGCTTCAAAATGATGTTGATGTTTTTCTCTAGGAAGAAAAGTGCGGATATTCCTTGACTTACTTGAAACCACTCTGGACGCAAATACTTGGATATGAAAAACCAAACATCCATCTCGGGAATTGGACGCGACAAGTTCAGGGAAGAAGCAGCGGCTGCCTTTTGAATGCCCTGAAAACGGCAGTTTCCCAAACTCGTAGGCCTTTTCAAATGAGGTGTATGTACACCGCACCCTTTGCTAATGCATGCAAAGCACTTTTAGGTACTAAAACACTGGCAAAAAGGCGAAACAAATCTCAAAACACGAAAAGACATATCATCAAAGTGATCTAGCGGAGAGATTCCACAAACGAACCATCCAGAGACGCAAATGCAAAAAGCGCAACCAAACAAAATATTAAAATTTTGTACATGTGCAAAAACGAGGACTTACTTGAAACAAGAGCAGCAGAAGCAGCAGCTGCTGCCGCATAAATGAAAGGAAGTGTTCCATTGTAACAACTGCTGAATGAATCTCTAAAAATGGTTCAGAACGTTCTCGATCGCCACTGTGCACCGGCGCTGGTCTCACGTCTGGGGTGTCTGTACAGCTGAGAAATGTGCATTCCACTGAGCATGAGGAAAGCTGTTTGTTCTTTGAGTTTATTCTTCTTTAGCAAAGCAATTCTCCCACCGCAGCTGCTTCCAATAAAGTATTGAAGGCCGTAAAGCCGACAAAGAGTTACTCAAGAGCTAAGGTAATATTTAATTCAAAAACTGCAATGAGGGTACAGTTTCAACAAGCCAAGGCAAGTCTCATAGCAGCTGCGTTTATCATTCCCTTCGAAACCAAACAGTTCGAGCCATAAGGAACGCAGCATACAAGATTAATGAGTGTGAACAAAAAAGAATTCATGAAAATGTGCTGCCTTGCAGTATCAGCAGTGTTCCAATCTTCAGTAACAAGGTGTACATACACCTCAGCGAGCGCCTTTCAATGCGAGGGTCAAACCCCCCATGCTGTGTTTGCTGTCTGTTCAAACAAAGAGCAAAAATAAAGCAACTATTGACATAAATTTGTATTATTATTGTTATTTTTGATTGTAGAGATACAGACTTTTCGTGTTGCCTCCAGACTCACTAGGATCAGGGGCCTCGCAATGGTATGGCTTGCGGTGATCGCTGCATGCGGCCCCCTTGTTCATTTAAGGTTTTAGATGTTTTTATTTTCCTGGCTTTAAAATTTTATTTTTAACAGCTAAAAGGCGTTTTGATTTGCAAGACAAAAGTTGTTTGTTTGTGTCTTCTCTCCTTTATTCTCTGGTTTTCAGAACCCTCATTAGTTGCATTAAAACACTTTTGTTAAGATTTTCCAAGGCAAAGAGGAGATATATAAATTGGCTACAATGATTGGCACTTCAGAGTTCTGGGAAAAAGAAAAAGAAGCGCCTCTGCTAAATCGAAACGGGGGTTTCATCTGTCCAGACACCGCAGATGAGCTTTTAAAACGCGCGCAAAATTTTCTCGTTTTGCTCGACGAGCGCGCCGGAAAGAATAAAGTTGAACCGCAGCTTCTCAGGCCAGACTGCGATGATCCTGCGGCTAAAAGAATTTTTAAATTAGATGCAGAGAGAACATTTGCATCTGAAGAATTTAGGAATCAACTTGTCACGGCAAGCCCTTCTCTTCCCTCTTCCCGGGAGCAGACGATCCCCAAAAAGCAGGCTAGAAATACTTTAACAGATTTGCATAGGGTGTTGCTGTCTGTACACTGGAGCCGTTCTTGAGTATTTTTGCTGGTGGTTTATTTTTATTATGCTGCCTATTTCGTGTGAATGTACAGGTCCTTTCATCGCTTTGGCCCGAGCTTGGCGATTATCACCAGGGTCTTGGCTTTGTGGTTTCATTTTTATTGTTAGTGTTGCCTCCAGCAGACGCCTTGCGGGTTTCTATCGGTTTGCATCGGCACTACCTCCCTGGATATTTCAAAGCAGCTCCAGTGGCTTACGTACGAGACGCTCGCGTCCTACAGAAAATGTTAGATGTTCGTTTGCCCGAGGTTGGGAGCCACTTAAAAGAGTTGGCCTGTGCTGAGGCATACTCTAGCAAGTGGTTTGTTGGGCTGAATGTGCATGTGCTGACCTTTGAGGCTCTTTTCGAATTTGTAGAGGGGTTGTTGGAAGGGGGAGATTCATTTTTGTTCAAATTTGCTTTGGCTCTTGTTGAAAATCTCAAAGAAGACCTTCTCGCTTCCTCGTCTGCAGCCGACGTGCTTGAGATCCTGCGCCTTGATGCAAAGCGGTACAGCAACAAACACAAATTACAAGGAGACAGCAGAGAAGGTTTTTTCTTCGTCAAGATTGTCCGAGATGCTAAGGAAGTTCAGCTCGAGTGAGAACCCCTCTGTCCGCCCCTTTTGCCTCTTTTGGCTTTTGTTGATTTTATAGAAATGATCCCTGGTCATCCCTGCTCAACAGACTCTAGTTTAATTATTTAAAAAAACATTGAGTTTTATTTATTTAAAAGTTTATCTAAACCTCGTGTCCACCGCTCAGCGTGTTTTAAAGGCCCCTCTGAACACGCAAACCCTAGTGGCTGCACATCTTGTTTTGGTTTCTTTTTCTCGCTTTTGCCACATTTTTCATTCTCTCTGTGTTTATTTAAATTCATGATTTTGCAGCGATTTGAATCTTGAAAAACTTCGCGAGGAGGCGATGGAGGATCTTTGCTTGGAAGAAGAGAGAAGAAAACTGAGAGACAAAGAAGTGCGTTTATGTAACACCAAATCATGCCACTGCAGAGCTGCAAAACAGTTGGGGTGTCTAGACAGCACAGGAGCAGCCTGCTGTAGGCCGCTGATGAGTTCTAACCCACAACTGTACCATTTAATTTTGTGTTTTAAATGCTTTTCAGTTGGGATTGGACTCGGACGATTCCATTGTTTTCTCTGATGAGGAAGATGATGACGAAGACGAAGATAAGTTTGAAAAAGAAATTCTAAACAGAGCAGCAGAGGATTCGAAGACAAAAGCAGCTGAGGCCCGCAGTGATAAGCGGGAATGCAAGGATTAGAAACTTGTCTTGTTGATTTTAATCAGAACCTTTTCGGTTGGGATGCGTTTAGGTATTTCTGTCTCAGTGCCAGGCAGAGACTCGCGTCTTGTCGCTGCAGCAACAATTTTGTGTTGCTTATTTGAAACTTTGGCTTTCTGCTGTCAATAAATCTTGCCATAGAGGGCCTGGAATTGTGTGGCAGGCTGCACAGGGGTAGCGAGCTGCTTAAACGAGTGCTCATGTTGCCGCAGAAGCGCTCCCATTAATGCAAAAGGTAGAAGCAATTGAAAGAGCCGAGAATGCTGCATGCAGCTTGAGGTGTCTGTACACTTTGATTTATTCAAAGAAATGCCTCAAAGTTTTGGCTTTAAAGTGCTGCATTATTATGCGTTGTACCAATCCAATTTGTGCCCTGTCGAAGCACCATCCGCACCGAACAAATAAGATTAAATAAATAACATTTAATAAATAACAAATAAATAACCTTTATTTAATAAAGATAAACAAACACCAAAGATGTGGCAGCCCCAATGCCTGCCTGCCTCCCTGCTGGCAGAGCGCGGCCTCGGATCAGCCAGGGGGAAGAAGCAAAAGACAAGACAGAGAGAGTTGTTGGCCCTTGGAGTGTATCTTCAGCTTGAAAACAATGCTAAGGAATGTTTGGTTGCGCCCCACATACAGTAATCCCAAAGTGACCCTTCTTATAATAAGTCTATTAGAGCATGAATTTGGAGTTATTCAACTTGAAAAGACAAATAAACACGGCAGCAAGAAACGCTTCTAGCAACAAAATACATTTTATACCAAGGAACTGAGGCATGCGTCTGAAGTGTTGGATGGGTGACAGTGCGAGTTTCAGAGTTGTTATTCAAATAAAATAAAGTAAATTGAAATGGTGGAAATTCAGCCCACATAAGCATCTGCTAGCTTCTATGAGGAAGAAGAGCTGGCTTGTCTGTACTGTATCTAATCCAAACAGAAATTAGATTTTCAGCGTTTGTGTTTCATCGCCACCACACAGGCTGCACAGAAATAAACGCATGCAGCTTAGTATTATTAAGCAGCTTAGGTTTTTTTGAAGTTTTCCTATGTGAACAAAGTTCACATAGCTGTACTGGAAGACGCTGCAAGTGTATGACCACAGCAAGAACCGCTACTGTAGACAGTGTCAGGAAAAAGAGCGTAATTTTAAAAAAACTTGTAAGATCTAAAACAATTAACACATGGTTTTTTGTGAGCAAGCAGAAAATTGGTGAGTTCTGCACAGTTAATGAAATGGTGCTCATGCAAGTGGTCCTGTCGGCACAACCCTGGTCGGCTGCGCTGTACGTACACCCCAGAAGATAGCCTATAAATGGTGAAATTCCAGCGAAACAGGTTCGTTCTGCACTTTATTTATCTGGTTTTTGTAAGAAATTACACGAATTAGCCTGTAGATTTTGTTGAAGTCTGTGTCCAGCCTCCATAGAGGCCTCCCTGAAACCTCAGCAAGGCCCCTGGCTGTTGGCGCTCAGCGAGCAGCCCCGCCTTGAGAAAGCCCCTTTATGTTAAGATTTTAAAGTTGAATTTGTGTTTATGAATTGATTTTTTCTATTCCTTTTGTCTTATTGTCGGCTCTGCTGCCCCCCCTTTGCCCTCTCAATCTTCTCATCTGTCTGGTAGAGCGCAGCAGCGAGCAGCCGTGCGAATGTTTTCTCCCTATGAGTAAATTCTGCTGTTGCGGCTGCTGACCCTAAGTGCCTCAAGAGTGGCAGCAGCATGGCGGGTCCAGCGGCTGCTTGCTTCGCCCCCTCTGTAACAGCGACCCCTATGGCTGCTGCTGCTTCGCCTGAACCTCCAGTCATTGGAAAGCAAGAACTTCTCTTGTGGATAAGCGACGTGTTGGGAGACATTGGAGAAGATGTGGACTTTGGCACTTTGCGGTTTGGGCACGTGTTTTTGCGTTTGTTTGAAATCATCTGGCCTGGGGTTATGAAGACATTCTCTTACAGCAGGAATCTAAACCCTCGAACTCCCGCTGATGTTGCGGAGAACTGGAAAATTATTGAGGAGGTTTTGCAGCGGGTCGAAGTTCCCCTGTCCTTCATAAA
Source organism: Eimeria falciformis (assembly GCA_002271815.1). NCBI lineage: Eukaryota > Apicomplexa > Conoidasida > Eucoccidiorida > Eimeriidae > Eimeria > Eimeria falciformis. The sequence continues at coordinate 140,921 of NPHX01000335.1, forward strand.
CCAATCGCTGATTCGCGTTGGTAACTTCCGCGCTTGTTATCAATCTCTTGTGTTTCTCTTCTTCCTGTACTGTCTGGCCAGAGATCACGAGTGCGAGTTTATGCTAGCGCATTCAGTTGATAATGAACTTACAGAGTTCATGTCTTCGGGCTCTCCCTTGGCCTGTCTGATTTCTGGAGGCTCAATTGACCTGCCTCCCCCTCTCAAAGAGAAAATACTTACACCGAGGGCAGCGACGCATCCCACCCTGGCTGGCATTAAAGAAGACGCGGAAGCGGGAGTAGTTAGCAACGGCAAACAGCAAGTGCAGTCTGCTTCTTTAGACTCGCAAATTTCCTTGGATGGGCGCGATGGGTTTGGCTTTCAGGTGTATGAACACCAGAAGGAGCTTCAGCAAGCCAACGGAGACTCGTGGCGGGATGCAGTTTCACCACTTCCAAAAGGGTTTCCAAAAGCATTTGCATTTCGGCCGACTTCTCCAGGCAAGATCGAGCAACATCAATCGTCTCCTCCAGCTCAGCAGACAGCTGGCTGCATGCAGCGCCCTCGGATTGTTGGGGGTGCATTTACTAGCGACGGTACATTCTGTGCAGGGAGAGCGGAGCCTCAATTGCCGCAAGACTCTTTTGAAAAACAGCAGCAAGGAAACAGCAGAAAAGATGCGCATGTACAGACACTCGCAGCCTCCCATCTCGACATGCAGGAGTGGCAGCTGCCTCCGCCCCACACAATTCTTGAGTGGTGCGGCGAAGGCCAAAAGCTGAAGGGTGAGCAGCTCATAGAAATGCTGCGCTACCAAAACGAATTGCTGAAGCAGCAGTTAGGAAGAGCAGCGGAAGAGGCAGCGGCCCTCCGGCGGCTGCATGAGCGCAAAGTGGGAGACTTGAAAGAGGCAGCGGCAGTGGAGCTGCAAAGAGTTAAGGAGAAGACAAATGCTGACTTACTGGAGCAGCAAGCCAAACACGCCTCAGCCATCCAGGCCATGCGACACCAGCTGGACATGCGAATAAGGCAAATAGAAGACGATGTTACGATTGATACTGAGGTTCTCTGTGCCTCTACCACCATCGGCAACCTTGCACAGAGCAGCAACCTGCATGAGGATTCACAGCAAGGGGAAGCAGCAGAAAACTCTCTCTCTGACCAAGACACCGCAGGAAGCCATGCGGCTCTGGCCAAGGTGAAGAAGCTGCAAGAATTGATGGAGGAAAGGCTGAGAGCCCGCGAGGCTGCAGCAAACGAAATGAAGCAGCTGCTGCAGGAAACGCTGGAGCAGTGCGCTACATACAGAAGGGAGAGCAACGCGAGCTGGAGCCAATGGAGACGCTGTGAGGATTTGAAAGAGAGTTTGCTGCAGCTCATTCAGAAACCCTGCCAGCCTGCTAGCCAACAAGACGGGCGCGACGCGCTGGCTGCAGCCCGTCAAGCGCTCAATGACGAAGTGCAGAAACTGCTGGATCAGAGCGGATTTCCCATTCCACAGATTTCCGCTTTAGAACACAAACTTCTAGCGGCTCTTGTGGAGTCGCTTTGCATGCAACGCGCACAGCACGCGAAGCACCGCCAAGAGGAAATTGAGCTTTCTCGGCTTCTCCATCAGGCGCAGAAGACGCACGGAGGCGTTGCCTCAACAAACGGGGGCATTGCAACGATACAGAAGGAATTGCTGCTGGAAGAGCAATTGAGGAGGCTGGAAACTCAAAACCAACGTCTGATGCGAACGTCAGAATACCTCAGACTCAAAGTGGAACACCTGGGAAAATGGAGGGCGGAAGACGCATCTTTCATTCAGCAGCATCAGGAACAGCGGCAAGGCTTGGCTGCGACTTCTCACACGAGCACTGCATGCGCGGTGGCAACAAAAAATAAATGTGCAACAGGAGGGGAAGAGGCGGGAGACGAAGGAGGAGAATTCGCCGTTTCTCCCATTTTGCTGCAAGAAAACTCGCAAATTATTGAGCGGGATTCTGAGCTGCTTCACATGCTGAAGACTCTCGGCAGGCCAGTCGAACCTGCATTTGGCGATACAGCTGAAAATGAACAAAACGAAAGTGCACGGGGAAAACTGACTGTAAATGGCATTGACTTCATCACGATTCCCGCAGACACAAAGAAAAGACTCTTGCAACTGTTCTGGCAGATACTTGGAGATTTCTACAAGTGAGCTGACAACAAACTTGCATGCGGCACAAATTTGCATGCGACCATCAGGGCTGTACAGGGGATGGTGCTTCTGCAGCTGGCGTTTGTGTGAGGAAGCTGCACGGCTTACCGCGCAAAATGGAGGCGTCATCTGTGGTGAAATGCAGATTCAAGTCCCGGCTAGAAGAAGGCAGCCGCCAACTTCGGCACATGGAGCAGTTGGTGCGTACCACCATGAAACAGAAACGTTCAGTAGAGCAGGTGAGATCCACACATTTTTGATTTTCATGTTTTTTGTTGCACGAGTTGATGAAAACGATTTGAATGCTGAGGCATTGAAGTGTTTGTACGACTCCAATGATTCATCGTGCGTTCAAATGAATCTCATGAGCTCTCTTCCGCGATTCCAAAAAAACTTGCACTTTGTGGAGCACTGCGCTGAACTGCAGGCTGCTGAAAAGGATAAAGCAGAACTTGTTTGCTCATTTGAAAAGCGGATTCAGAAAGAAAGAAATGCCTTTCAAAAGACAATCGGCCGAACCCTCGTGAAGCTGTTTGTAAGCTTTCCTTCCTCCGCGGCGTTTGGTCAGCCCACGAGATGTCAGTGCACGTTTTCAAAGGAAATTCCAGTGACAGCAAATGAATTTATCTGCACAGTTCATAAATAGAATATCTTGCCGTCGCAACCCGGCTGCTGCAGGCTGCTCAAGAACAAGTAGATTTCATGCAGAAACTGAAAAACAAGCACGAAGATGAACATGAAGCTCTGCTGCAGGTCCTCCACCAAGCTGACAACAAACGCTTCAACACAATTCTTGTAAGAATCATTTCACCCTAAATAGTGATCAGCTCAGAAATAGACTTTCTTTAGACGAAGCTCGCCATGCGGATATCTGCCAATTGACACAACGCACGATGAGGAAACCAGGCTTGGGGAATTTCAGGTGTTTTTCTGCCTCTAGGCAAAACTGCATTCCGTTGAGATGATGAATCGGGTAATGCAAAAGAGAGAACATTTTTGGAAAGAACTAGCAAAGGTAATTAGTGAGCAGATCGTTTGATTTTCTCTGCTGGTGGCCGAGCAGAGAAGAGCTTAGGTGTATGTGTTTCCCATGAACGAAATTTTCTGAGGTGCGAGATAATGTTTGTCTGTTTTTTGCTTTCTGCGTCTTGATGGTTGTGTGAACTCAGGCACTTTCCATGCAGCTGAGCAACCCGTCTGACAAGACGCAGCTTGCAATACAAGATCTTTGGTCGCAACTGATGGGTTCCGCCGCGTTGATTGCGGACGACATAATGGAGCTTTCCTCGGACAATATGCTTCTAAAGCTGAACGAAACGGGCAAGGAGGCAAAGGAGGCGTCAGACACCCCGCGTTCCTCAGCCCCCCGATCAGCACGCAGTTCATTCAAAACAGCGAGTGTCAAACCGAGTGCAAAACTAGGCACAAGACTAAACCCCAAACAGAACAGCAATTCTGCAGCAACACCAAAGGCGGCCGGCAAGCCATGTGGAAGTCAATCGTCTTCATTGGGGCCTCCGGGAAAGCCGACTTTGTCAGTGCAACAACCCTCAGGCGACGCCCCAGATTCCTGGAGCCCATCGAATTCTTTTGCAAAGTGTCTAAAAGAAATATGCGGAAACACAGCGACTACTGGAGATGGCGGAAAACATGAACCTTCTGGAAGCTGCGCTACCAGTTTTGAACTTGCACTTCAGGTGGTGCAGACGACGAGCGATTCAGAAGATGAAACCGGCCATCCACAAGGAGCGATCTCGCAACAATTGCTTTCATGGCATGGAACCATTAGAAATGAAAGTGGAAACGGCGAAAAAATGCCGAAAGATTGGCTCGACTTGCTGAAGCTCATGGCAAAGGAGGCTACTGCTCTCTTCAGGAAACACAAGGCCCTCAAGGACGAAGAGGTCAGTTTAGAAGCCAAATTACGTTAAGATAACAGCAATTCTTTGGAGCCGCATTGATGAAAAAGAATACAAAAACAGGAAACTTTCTAGTTCATAAAATAATGTACTTGTCAGAAATTTGCCAATCTGCACGTGCTTAGGGAAATGCACGAAATATTCCTACGCGAGGAAATTTCCTCAGATCTGCACAGAGAGTTTGCCCATGGACTTGCTTGGCTGAAATGCGGAATTCGCAGGTTGAACATCTGAAGCGAGAGAAAGAGACGCAAATCGACAAGTGCAAAAAGGCACGTCTCCCTCCGTGTCAACTGTGCATTGCAATCAACTCTTTGCCTGCATGTGACCACTGGTCACACCATTCCTAACTCCGTTTTGCCTGCTTTGCTTACCTACGCTCAGCTGATGCTACAACTCAGCGACCAGCAAACACTCAGCACGTCGTTCCGTGAGCAGCAGGATTTCTTCCGGCAGCAGGTACGCTTCTTTTCCCCTTTGATCTGCATGCAAAAATTCCTTTCTTGATTCAATTTTTAAAAATTAATCTGTAGTCAAGTTCAATTCCCTGCCCTTTTATCTTAACTCTGTTGTTCTTCTGCCTCTGCAGCACCAACTAGCACTTCAGTCGCTGGAGCGCATGCAGCAAGAAAAAGCATCTTTGGAGGAAGCCTACAGGGAGATGGAGAGTGCACTGCGGCGGGAGGCAGCAGAGTTGCGGATTGGCCACGCGGAACTGCAAAAGGTTATTTCAGCCATCGCCTCCCATTCCTCGGATATTCCTTACATTTTGACCCTCTGTGTGTCTCATGGGCAGATGGCAGCAGCCAGCCCAAGCCAGCCTGAAGCGGAGCCTGCAGCGGCAATTCGAGAAGAAGTTAACTTTCGGGGGCAAGCTGCTGTCTTGGAAGCAGGAGATGAGAGATTAAAACAGCAGCAGAGCAGCTCTGCTGAATCAGACACTCCTTTCAAACAAACGACACAAAGTGCCTCTGCATGCAGGCAAGCGGAAGCCCCGTCTGCCCGCACAGAAACCCTTCCCACGTACCAGCAGCTCACTCCGGTGTCTCCAGTGGAACAAAACTGTGGTGAAGGCCAAGGCAGCCCAGCCCTCCCCGCCTATCCGCTAAGAGACAGCCTGAGAAGCAACTGCCCAATGGAGGCGCGGGCCGCGTCAGATGAAGCAGTCTCTTGCCGATCTGCACAGACGGCTCCTACTGCCCAGGCTACCCCAGCCAGCCAAAGCTGCAGAGGTGACAAGAGTATCCAGCCCTTAAGGAATTCTGTGGGGAACTGCTGCCCTGTGGGGGGCGCGTCCAATGCACCCTCTATGTGTCCTATTGACTCGGAAATAAGCTCAATGGGGGATCGAGGAAACAGCTTCAGTTGGGGAGACGAAATCAATTACGTCTCCAGCACAACTCTTCCAAGTCCACAATCGCCGCCTAGGGCAGCACTGGCACCTCTGGTCTCTCCTTCAAAGCTCGTGCAAGCGCTACGGATGCATGCAAGAACACCTAAGGGAGAAAGCGGAAGGCGGAGCAGCAATGAGGCAACGCAAGGCACCAATGAACCCACTCCACCAGGCTCTGAACCTGTACGTACACTGCAAACTGCACACTCGAGCTGTTCATACAAAGAATCTTCTTTGCCCTGCATGGCAACCCTCCACAAATGCTCAGACGCGCCAGATGAACGTTTTCACTTGAATTCCACCGCCCAACAAATCCCAACAGAAGATACATTATTAAAATGCATGCAAAACAAACCGGTGAAACCAAACCCCGTAGGAAGCCTTTGCGAGCAACGGGAAATGAGTAATGAGAAAGCAGTCGTCGCAGTGTCGCATGAAGAAAGCTGTGATAAATATCAAGTGGGAAAAGAAGAGGCAATTCAAAATAACAAAAGTAGGGCAGCAGCTGAGCAGGCATGGGAGGAGTTTGTTGGGACGTACGGACACCCGAGCAGGAAGCAGTACGAGTCATCATTTTTGCACAGGCGCGTCGATGGCTGGAATTCCATGAACATGGAGCGGCAAAGAGGCTTTAGTCCACTAGAAAGCCAGTCTGATAATGAACGCGTTGACTACGAGTTGCAGCAAACGGGGAGGGGCGGCACTAGAAGATGCCGAAGGGCAGCTTTTACGTGTGGAACAGAAGATGAAAATATTTCCCTAACACGGGAAACAACAGACAGTGCACTGCAAGACGTGCTGAACATTGAGCAGAGCCTCAAGGAAAATCTGCGCGGCGTTTCGCTTTATTCAGAGGCCAAACCCAATTTAAAGCTGGAAGAAACCGAAGAGGCCTTCATTTCAGATGATACAAACCAACTTGGGATTTCCGCAACAACTTTTCTCAGACGGTTTGGAAGCCAACTCGAAACGCGCATGCGCGTCACATCCAACAACTAACAAATTTTATTTTTCTTGGTAGAAGCAGCGCTGCAGCCATGTTTTTGATGTTATGCTTGTTTGATTCTTGAATTGAATTCCATGGGTCAGTAGGCACTCTCGGATTTCATTATTTTCGTTTTTGTTTTATTAGTAGCCAACTGGAAACTTTTTGCTGGCAACAAAAACCACAGCTTCTCTAGTAGTGTAAGCTTAGCAAACTGACTTGTATGTGAGATTGTGTTCCTACTGATCCTTTTGGTTTGTATTTTGAAGATTTGTTTTTAATAGGCAAGAAATGCAATATCTCCAGTGAGTAGCTCGCGGGGAAACTTTCACAAAAAAATTGGAGCTATAAAAAGCTCGAATAACTTGAATTTAGTAGCTGGCTTTTAGATTAATGGAGGCAAGGGAAGAGAGGCTCTGAAAGTGATATCAGGTGTATGGAACAGTCATGAGATGCTGCATGCAGAGCTTGCCGAAAATACAAGCACTTAAATTTTATTTCTACAATTTTTGTTATTTCAAAGAAAAATGCGACCCTCTATTTCCAAGAGCTGCGGATGTTGGGGTGTATGGTGACTGGTGCTGACCAGTGGTCTGCTAGAAGTAACAAAGTAATTCGAGACTAAACGTGAACTTTTTGTTCCCCAAATGCTAAATTTAATTAAATAAATATAATTATTTTAAATGGTATGCTTCTGTACACATCGGTATTGGCGTAGGATCCTCAGCATGCAGCCTGTGACTGTGTTTTTGCAAGTAGCACAGCGTGGGGTGTATTGACAGCTGGAAGAGAATATAGCGCCAGTTATAAAGTTTGCACAGCTTGTCACTAATCATTTATTGCCTTTTCTTGCTTAAATATAATCTGAATTTCTGTTTCTGCTTCCGATCCGCCCTAGCGCAGCCTTTCATCTGCCAGCTGATGCTCTGCTCCCCCCTCTGATACCTGAAAAATTATCAAATTTTTGGTTTTTTGGCAATTGTTTAGTTTGCATACAATTAGTTTATTTGAATGAACTTTGTTTTTCAACGCAAATAATGTTTGACTATCACGAAACTCAAATGGTGGATAGTGATACTAGTGATGACGACAAGGTTTGCGGGCGCGACTTTGAAGAGGAACAGCCCACGGCGATCGATGTGCGGCGGCACCTGCATTACGTGGAGATTCGAGAAGAGGGTCTTGTGGCTACATTCGTGGGCCGAGGCGAGTACACCGACGTAGGGGTAAGCAGACAGACCATTTTATAAAGGTGTAATATACCACCTTGTATTCTAATCCATACTCCCTGTAGTTTATATCTGTTCTTATACAAGAAAAAACAAGTAAAAACCACAACTCTCTCAGCACCCAGTGGCACGTACCTCCCTGTGCCAACCACTGTCTGCCTGTCTCAGGCTGTACAGGCCAATCGGCCGTGTCCTCGGAACTGTTCAATTGCGTATTTCGAAGTGACAGTTTTGGAGGCTTCACCAAGCCGCCCTTCGATTTGCATTGGCCTCGCTCCAGGCTCAGCCCTGCTAAATAAACCGCCGGGTTTAGAGCCCAAGTACGGGCGGCAAGAACCGCGATTCTCTTCTGTTGTGACCTTTGTATATGAGCTCTGCATGCCTTTTAGCAGTTGGTTTAACACTGTTTTTGTGGTGTATGGACCGCAGGTCTGTCGGGTATCGGGCTGAAGACGGCAGGAGACACTGCTTCCGCGGGCGGCCTGTCTCAGGCGTCTCTGACCCTGTCACCTGGGAGACCTTCGGCCCCCCTTACGGGCAGGGCGATGTGGTTGGTTGTGGCATTTTAAACTCTTCTAGAGGCATCTTCTTTACAAGAAATGGGGCATTTGTTGGGCATGCAGGGAAGGTTTCAACTGTCTCGGACACCTTTCCCACAGCCAGCATGAGACATACAGGCGACTCAATCCGAATGAATTTCACGGGCCCGTTTCTTTTCAATCTTCGTCTTTTATTTCACGTTAGCGCGCAGAGCATTTTATTTAAAATGGGTTTTAAGGGTATTAAGAGAAAATTCGTTTGTTTTTTTGTCTTTTGTTTGTTTTCGAGTTTGTTGAGGGACCTAATTTTGATAAAGAAAAGTTCCTGCTCTTTTTGATTTTTTTAATGCTGCGTATGCAGCGGCAATTGCTAGAAGAAAGGCAGCTCATCCGCCAGGAGAGTCTTCGTGCGTCTTCTCTATTTTCATTAGTTTGCTCGTACTTGCTACATGCGGGCTACCATGCAACTTTGCGCTCCTTGGACAAAGTGCTCGCAGAACGGCAGGGGAAGCGTGAGTTTATTCTTTTTTTCTCTCTCTCTTTTTCTCGATGATTTGCATCAAAAACAAAATACAATTTCAAAACTAGCGGCGGTGCAAAATGTTTTGTGAAGGGTGCACAAGTCGAGCCGGCTGACTCTTTCGCCCCAGCTGTACGTACACCCCAAACACTAGAGCTGCTTTTTGCTTTTTACGCAGGCGATGGTGGAGGCTCGACGACAGGCCAGAAAGGCAAAACAAATGAACAGCCGCCACGCCCTTGCCATTTATTTGCTGAAGAAAACGAGGAACTTGTTTGTCTCTCCGCTGGCATGCAATCGGAAAACGTAAGCTTCTTTTTTGTTTGCTGGAGAAATTCCATGGGGGTCCGTTTGAAAGCACTGAAATTGCGGTGTACATACACCGCAACTCTTTTTTCACCCCATGATCCTCAGTAGTTTGTTGAATTTAATTGTTGTTAAAAACAATGCCTTAGGGCCTGCAAGGCTCTGCGCGGGTCTCAGGATGATGAAGGCGAGCCACAATCCAGCGGAAGAGAAGATCAAGAAGCCATGTTGGTCTTGTGGCCGCGGCAGGTGCCTCGGCGGCTAACAGAATCCTTGGCAATGCGAGCAGGCGAGGGTTTATTTGTACTTTACGCAAATATTAAAACAATTAAAATAACACATGCAGCGTTACTGGCAGAGCCACGCGTCTTGAATGGGCTTGAGGTGTACAGACAGTACACCACGCGTATTTCGTTGTGTGTTTTAAGTGTATTTATTGTATTTATTAATAAAATGCAATTTTTTAAACGTGCTCGTGTGTTGCAGAGATCTTGAGGGCGATTATGGAGGGTCAAGTGAAAACTGCCATTTCTCTTCTCCAGTCGCACTTTCCTCTCGTCCTTCAGTCTTCCCATGCAAGTTACCGCATGCAAACTAGCATTTAATTAGCATTTAATAGCCTCTAACTAGCCTCTAATTGGCATTTATTTAGCATCTATTTAGGATCTAATTAAGAACGAATTAAAATCTAATTTCCAGAGACTGTGACAAGATCCAGTTCTTTGAATAAAAATAAAGAGAGGCAGCAGCTTCAGTTGTTTGCCGACAACCTTCTTGGCATTTTTTCGCTGCGTGTGTCGCAGGACGAATCCTGCGCTTTGACTCGGGCGCTGCTGTTTAGCCAAGAAGTCATTGAGTGTTTGCGGGCCCCGCGAAGGGACGTGCAGGCCGCAGTGCAATGCATGCAGACAAGAATCTCGGGGCTGATGGAACAAGCCCCGCCCCATATCCAGAAGGCGCTCAGTGTACATACACCCCAATGAGCATTTTAAACCGTTCCTGGAACCTGCAGAGACACTCCAACGAATAGCTGCGAGTTGGCAATAAGTTTTTTAATTAGCAGGCATTTTTATCAAAGTTTGGAAGATGGGCGTATGGTGCTGGTAACACGTTGGAGCTTTGACTTGGGTGCAGGACTGTCTTGGCATTCTCTCTTACGAAGAACCTGAGCTCAGCTCTTTGGCCAACGTGTTTCATCCCAGCAGAAGGTCGCTAACAGCCAGCGCCGTGAACAAATGTATTTTAAGTAAGATGAAAAGAGCTTCATTATTCTGCACTCTCAACGAAATCAAAGATAGAAACAGTAACCGGCAGATGCATGCACATGTATATGCAGGGTGTACGTACACTGCGAGCGTGGCTAGGGTGCTGACTGCAGTTTGCCGCCTCTTGATTGAACTTGTTGAAATTTTGTTCTGCGTGCCAGAGAAACATCTTCATGTGACCGTCTGGTCCCCCCTGGAGCTTTTAGTCCGGCATCTCGTTGCGTGCAGGTGAGCCGGATGTACACCCCAGCTTTAAACAAACTGTGCAAGTAGATAGAATTTTCCACTTTCTCATTTTTTAGGACGTTCTTGATCAAAGAATATATTTCTTGTGTCTGTACACCTGAAGGGTCTGTGCTTTGCATCATCCGATTCGCCGAGTCTCTCATATGTCTCTACTGCTTGTAATGAAGTGAATTTTGGTTGTTCATCTGTTTATTTATTTTATATTTTGTACTGTGAGTTTCATGCATTGTAGACACGTGCTGCGCAGCCTTGGAGGTTCTAGAGGCCCAATTCCTTCATCGAGGGAATATGCACGTCCTCTCCCTCTGAGACAGACGATTGAAGCGTTGGAAGCAGGGCTCTTATGAAGTCACTTTTATTCTTTTTCTGTCTTGTAATTCTAAAATACAATCACTTGAAAGATTCTTACACTCATTAGAGGCCCCGTTTGCACGGCTCCTCATCAAAGGAGGGGCAGCGAACAGACATACGGCCGTCAGCATCCTGCTTTTTAGGAGTGTTGCTGTTATTAAAGAATTCAAGCGATTCAAAAGAAAGTGCAGCAGCAACATCAGCAGCTGCAGCAGCTAGAGAATTGCTAGCTCTTTTAGAGTTTGGAGTTATTTTTGGAAGTTAGGCAAACGCGCAGACAGTTATTGCACTGAGAAATTAGTCGAGCTGTTTTGTTCAAGTCTCTCCTTCTCCATTTTATTTTTCTGCTGAAAAACCTCTGCTAGAGTTAAGTGCTGCTACTTGCCTTCATTTGAACTCTGAATTGTTTCATTATCTGAGGACAACAAAGTCATTATTAAATGCATTTGATAATCGACTAGCGAAGAAATAGATAAAAGATGTGAGAAGAAACTTTGCGTGTTTTGACAGTCTTTGTGTGGCTCTTGTAAAAACACTAAAAAATTCTTTATAAGAAAATTGTTGAATTTGGCTTTGTTCAAGGGATGGTTGGTACTAGGGCGTTGAGCTGGTGTGCAGCAATAGAAAGAAATGCACTTACCCTCTATGAAATCACTTAATAAAATACATAAAAAACATTATTTAGTTATTGTGTGAAATTGTACACTGTACTTCTGCTATATTGAATGAGCAGGCTGCAGCGCTGTGGCTAATGTGTGATGTGCAACAGGAATGTAGTTAGCTACATTTACCTGCTTGAAACCACTTACTATAATAAATTTATTGTTTTAATAAAGAAAAATAGTATTTTTAAAAAGAAAAAATGCTCAAGTACTCCCTAAATTGCATTGTCACCAGGAGGACACTTTCTCTACTGGTCGACCAGTTGATGACCTAACCCCAAAAACGTTGAGACGAGTTCGGCGCTCCTTTGTACACAATAATTCAATTAACAACATTTATTATAATAATAATATTTTTTTTGAAGAATGGAGAGCGGCAATTCTCAGTAGGTTTCAGCTTGGTGAATTTTGGCATTAGCAGAAGACACCAGAAATTTCAAATCAATTTTTGGGTTGTTTTTGGTGCATTTGCAATGGAAAACCCTAAAACCTATTCCAATTTTTCTTTGCAGTTGGCAAAAGCAATTCGTGATAAAGAAGTAAATGCCGAATGGAATGAAGATTCAGTACATGATTCGTTTGATGAGTGCTTGAGAACAGAAAGCACAACGAGCGGGCGTCAAAACACCTGGAAAGGTGCAGCTGCACTGGGTGGTGCCATTTTGGTGTTATTTTTTGCCCTAGTGTTTGCCATGACAGACCATCCTAGACAACCGACTAAGCAGGTACGGCTTACAGCAAGCTGTCTGTTTGTTCTCCCTGTTTTTGCCCGCAGTTCAACCATAGACACATTGAAAATCATTAACTTATTCATGAATTTTTAAATGGCACAGCTAACTTGGCTGCAGCAACTTTGTGTCGCATCTACTGCATGCGTTTTGCATGCAGAAAATTTCACACAAGATTCCTGAAGGTTTTTTCGAGGCAAGCAACCAGAATGACGCCTTGAAGTGCCACGCTGAAAATGCATTTCAGCCTCTTTTCTGCTTAAACTCAGATGGGTTGCTTTCTTTAGAATAACCTCTTTGTGTGAAATTCACTCTGCTGTTTTGATTCAAGAAAATTTCCTTCCTTGTCAAAGTGACCCTCATTTCGCTGCAGAGTGTCGTTTGTCTGTCTTTATGAGCAGAGAGAAGTGCGTAAGACCAATGTTTTTATTTACTGAAGTTTCAAGCAATGAGCGCCTGCCTACTCGTCAGCCCAGCCAGAACCAAGTGTCTCGCCAGCTTCATGCGATGTCTTGCTGTATGAGTCTTGCTGGTATGCAAATAGATATATAAATAAATAAATAAATATTAATTTAAGTATGTTTGAAATGTTTAAAAGAATAAATAAATAGGAATTCAAATTTGTTTTTCCATTGAAAGTCAATGCACTGACGTACCCAACAAGTTTTCTTCCCTTTTCAAACAAATGCATTTTTCTAATGTGACGCCCCTGTGCTAAAACTTTGTTTCTGAAGAAAGTATGCTGAGTTTGTTCCATGGCACTTTTCTTTAAATACAACTTTGCAAATTTATCTGTCACAAAAATTGCACATGAACATTTTGAGTTCGTCTTTCTCATTATGCTGTGTGAGAAGCTCGTAAGCAGACAGTCACCTTCTGGCTTTTCCCTCTAAAGAAGGCTGGATAGTTTAAGAAATTTCAACAACATTTGCATTAACAGGATTGACCGGTGGTCAGCGACATCTCCATCCATGGTGGTGCAGCGGTGGCTAGCTGAGAGTGTCAGCAGGGGTGGCTAGCTGTGAGTGTCAGCAGGGGTGGCTAGCTGAGAGTGTCTTCCTCCTTTGCTGGCCATAAGCAGCTATCAGTTGCTTCTTTCAATCACGCAGATGGTGAGGCCGGCTTAATGCCTTTCTCTCTTTGCGCGGCATCCGAGTGTACATCCAGTTTGTCTTGGACATGAATTAGCAGGTGGTTTTCTGCTGTCACACTGCAGGGAGTACGCCACAGGCTGCACATTCCAAATGCAGCTGAGTTTCTAAAGACTTCATTTCGCCGTCTATTTGAACGGTTTCAGGCAACTATAAGAGACGTACATGCATGTGCAACTTTCAAGTTTTTAAAAAAGAAGAGTGGCACCTATTTTTTATCGGCTTCTTCCTTTTGTTTCTCGTTAAAGATCGTAAGATGAAACTCTTTGCTCGCCTTGCAAGGCACCTCCCGAAAGTCTTACAAGTTGAATATTTCTTTACGTCTCTGGTATTTGACTGCTGAACATGTATTTATATCTCTGGTCGTTCATTGGCATTTGAATGAGTTTGCTGTTTAAATTTAAAGCTATTTTTTTTGGTTTTGAAGATAGTATGCCGACTACCACACTTTCAGAGCTAGGCGTCTGTTTGGTGTGTTCTTTATACTCGTCTTAGAGAATGAGTGGCCCCCTCTGCTAAAAGCAGCGGCTCTCTACTTCCTTCGTTGTCATTAAATAGCTGTGTATCTCCTCGTTGCTGCATGCAAATGTTTCCATGGAAGAGATGCTACTGACGAGTGCCGCAGGAGGTGCGTCGCAGGGGCAGCCGAGAAGACACACTGGGTCTTTCTTGCCCAAGACAGAAAAAGCAGCTTAGAGGATTTGTTGCAGTCTTTCTGTGCATGAGGGTTGTGTGGCTCCTGTGAGGAATGACACATTTGAATAAATGGATAGCTGTGCCGTAGTTTCCGCTTTTAATTTGGGTTTGACTCGGAGGGCACAAGTCACGCGGTGTTAAGGATTGAAAAACGCAATTCCAACCAGATTCTGTCTCGTGTTTCGCTTCTGCTGTATGCCAGTCTGAAGTTCTAGAACTGAAAGTGCAACTAGGCCTTCAGCTTTAACTACATTTCATTTTCAAATATATTTCATCTTCAAATCCATTTCGATGTATGAAACTAAAAAGGCATTCAGCGGCCCTCCACTGCGGCCGCTCCCGAGCAGATTGTACGTGAGAAACTAACGTGATAAAAGCCGCATGCAAGACAAGCAAGAAGGAGAAATGATTTTTGTCTTCCTTTCTGCTTTTCTTATAACCTGTGAAAGAGTTCCTGTTGGCCCCTGGCAGCCTGCAGCAAATCACTGGCCATGTTGCATGCGTAGCGTGGCACGATACAACACCAAAGACAAGACAGGCGTCAGCAGGAATGTGGGTGCGGCTGTCACATAAAGTGTGTACGTGTTCAAGGCTTGCAATCCTTGCATGCGCACCCGTCAGGAGCTGAGTGCTAACAATGTGGCACATCTCCTGCTTGGCTTTGGCCATCATCTGCTGAAAGCAGAGATCTGTGGAAATGAGGTTGAATCGTCATTGTGCAGGCAGTACGGCGGTTTATAAAGAGCTTCTTAGCATGTGTCTTATGCCCAGTGTCGCACTAGCAAGCGTGTTGCTTCTAGCTAGCTTTATAATATAAAGCGAATGTTCGGGATGTTTCTCTAAAGATAGTGCGCGTTAGCCGGCGTGCAGGCTAGACAGCTTAAAGCTTCCCACAGGCAGAGCACACGTCAGTCTCCAATAGGAACTGCATCCTTATAGGAAGGCAGCGAGCAGCCATCCGATCGGCGGACTCTCACATTCCTTGTGTTGAAAGGGAGTAAGCTTCCAACAACAGACTATTTAAACTACAGAGCTTACATTGAACTTATTGGGTTATCTACTGATTTGAGCTGTACAGGGGATGAGGCTCCACATGGGTTGTCCTTTGACTTGACGCCTACCTTGTATTCCAGATGCCAGCTGCCTGTAGACTTAGCCGTCTACACTTTTCATACGTTGCATGCGGCTTTAAAAACACGTCTTGCAAATACCTTTTGATTTCATGAGCTGGCAAGATACCCAATTCAAAGCACAACAACCACCCCAATACTGTCAAGCATCTGTCGGCAACACCCAAGCAGAAATCTTTGCGGGTTACCTTAAACCAGACAGTGAGATTTTCACCAGCTGTCTTCTCCCATGATCTGCTTAATGTACTTTTGTTCGCTTGACGAAAACAGTGAACTATTTTTAAAGCCTTTTCGCCTCTTTACGTCTGACTAGGGGACCTCTAGAGTCAAAGAGGCGTGCCGGGTTTCTGCTGTGACTTGAGCACAAACACCACGCTGTTTATTTTAATCACTTCAGAAACTTGAGCTTGTGCGTCCTCATCCCCAAGCAGTTGCATCTCGATGCTGAACGGGAACAGCCGTTTTACTCTCCGTAAGCAGGGCCCCGCTTAGACAGCTCACAGCAACTCTTTTGGCACCCAATATCTGCTAAGCGTCTGGCGGCTTCATCAGAATGTGCGGCTGGCTGTAGCTCAGCTCAGAAAACATACTTGAACAGCAGCGCCAGGATGCATGTTGTCTGTTGCTATAACAAGTGCAGTGTCGTAGCACAGATGTCATTGTCTGTCTTGGGCGCAGTGAGGCCCCCTGAAGTGTCCACATTTCCCTGAATAGGATGTGAGCCATTTGTTATTTCGCTATGTATAACTGCACTGGCAACCATCCAATCTGTACAATGGCAGCCCCTGTGAACCCAGCATCTTCTCCAGCGCCTGTGGGTGGCTGGCGCTGTGCTGCCCAAGGGGTTGTAGCGAGCAAGGTAACAATTTTTCAAGGCAAGCGCAGCTTGTAAGCGAACGAGCACGCTAGCCACGGTTTCAAAGTTGCAGCACTCAGGATAAACATGTGTATAGATGGAAGGGTATGCAGTTGGTGCCGAAGTTAGAGATGGCGTGTCCTTGGCTGTCTTTTGCTCTTTTAAAGGTCGTGAGACGCAGCAACTGTCTCCTTTGCAGGCTTCCCAGAAACTGACTCCTCTTCAGACTACTCAGCAACTGTCTTTGCCCAAGGCTTCCCCTTAGCCAGCCAATGCGAGACTGTGAGGCACGCAGTGATAGCAAACACTTTTGCGACCCATGGGCAACAGCTGCCTCCGCGATGAGACAAAGTGCGTACAGACGATAACCTCTCACAATGCTCCCGCCCCCTGCCAGGAGGTGAGGTCCACATATCTATTCATAGTTTTGTCAGCCTGAGATATCTTTTTACCTATCTATAGTTCAGTGAGCCTAGGATATCTCTCAAGCCCAAAAGATCCGCAGTGGTGGTGAAGGCCTACGTGTAATGAGAGAACTGTCTGTTTTAAGTAATGAGAGAATGTTCTGTTTCAAGATAGTACGTCTTGAACTTGCCTGGCACGGGTGTTACCTAGGCTGTCTGCTCTTTCCAGTTTCGCGGTGAGAGAAACGGCTGAGTTCGCGAGTAAATTTGTCCCTGTGTGCAACTTTGAAAAAGAACAAAAGATTGTTTTCATTCATCTTTAAGAGAGTGAGTGGTTTGCGACGCATTCCAGCGCTTCATTTGCCTGTAGCTTATTCAGACGCCCCATGCAAGGCCAGCAATAAACAGGCTTCAGTACTTTCGTTGCTTTCTCAACTGTGAACAGGACGTGCGGTGCACACCCTAACACGATAGCGGAGATTTTGTCTCTAGTTCTCGTTGGGTGCACTCGGCACTTCTTCCCTTTCGGATGCCCAAGGGAAAGGTGGGGTGCAAGTTTGACGCTTTGTTGCAGGCGGTGAGACGGTGCTATGCCAGGCAGGCACAACTCTTAATACGCTCTGTAATAATCTTCCGAAGCTTTTCTTTAGTCTGGGAAAAGCAAGCCTACGACTGCTTGCAACTGTCTATACACCGCAGTGAAGAGCAGTGCAGTTTCTCTTTCGTCCCAACTCAAGCAAGTGCTCAGCGTAAGGCCAACCCCTGAACGAATGCTGGTAAAGATGCCACGCTCGGAACTCACGCTTTTTCAATCCGCATAAGTTGGTACGCCTCCTTTCCATTGCCGCCAAGTTAGATGTTAGCTGCATCTGCATGCACCAGTAAAGTTCCGGCTTGCCCTGTCCCCGACTGCAATGTCCGCTTTTAAACGCGTAAGGTCTCTGCAGCCTTGTTTTTTGTAATATTCTGCACAGCACGTGAGCCGCCGTCACCTGACATGCACTGGCTGCTACTTTGTTTGTGGCCGTTACCCTAGTAATTGTGCGGGCTGAGCACTTTCTAAGGAAGCTTTTGCACGTTTTTCCCAGGAAAAGCAAGTGCGCGTTTGTCACCCTGACAGTCCAACGAGGCCTGAAGCCAAGCACGCACCTTTGCACAGCTTGTCATTCGGGGAGGCGGGCAGCGACATATGCAGAACTCTTTCTAGCCTTTCCCTAATCAAATTCCTAACCCCCACTAATAATTACTTTTTTTACCTTTTCCGCATGCACAGCCGCCAGTGAGTGATGCGTGGGGGCTCCAGGAGGGCCCAGTCCACCAAACGCAAATAGGGCAGCCATTGCCAAGAGCAGCCGTGCAGGCTAGCTTAGCAAAAGTCACCTCGGGCCCGTTTGAAACGGCTGCTGCAGGTGCAGCAGCAGCAGAAGTAGCTTTTTTGTGTGTGAAAGCAACACCAACCAGAAGAGACTTATAAACAAAATGCACGCTGTACACAGGATGTGAGAGCGCGGCTGGCAGCGCACAGGGTTTAACCCTATCTTATCCAAGCGGATCTGCGCGTCATCGTCGAATTCACATCTAAAACACTTCCGTACATTTTATTTACAGAACTGCTGACATGCGCTGGCTTCATTCGTGTGTACCGCTAGGCGGCAGACTGTGGATAGCTTAACTGGCTGCTGAGAAAGTTGGTGAGTCAGAAACTTTGCACATAGCAGCGCGTCGATGCCCCTACGTTGTGTTTGCCCTAGTTGAAGAAGCCTTGTATTCTGCATGCAGAACCACACGCATGTAGAAAGCATAAAAGATCCAGCACGGCCACACCCACCTTTCACTCGCTTGTAGTGTCTGTACGCACACTGTGTTTCCAGAAGCAGGCAGTTAGTCAGCTCATGGGATCAACAACCGCGACAGACCTCTTTCACTAAGCCCTTAGAAAACTTCTTGGATAAATATTGTTTATTTCCTGGGGCGTTATCTATCTTCTATCCCCTGCAGGCAGTGAGATTGGGGAACTGCGCTGCACATTCTTTGTTGGGGCTCCATATTCTGCTGCTGTTGGCTGACAAACTCATGAGCAAAGCGTGAGGCGCGGCCTTCTTTGTTAGCTTGGATGTTTGATGCCGTTTAAATGAGTAAGGGCGGATTGTGTCTACGGTAGCCAGGCAGACAAGCGCAGCGGCATAGGACACTCGCGGAACGATCTGTGCATCCTCTCTGCCTCTGCAAGCTCTGCCCTTTTCTTATGTCTGTACACTCCAGCTCGAGAACGTCGAGCTGTACAGTGCTTTTGCCATCACTAGAAGCGTTGTAATCTCAAAGACGTGCACTTGCATCGGGGTGTCACTTCGCTAAGCCTTAAACCCTAAGCCCAAAGCCATATGAGAGACATGGTAGGTGCTGTTTTTATGTTTTTTGAGACCGCAAGAAAGTTCAACACAGCGTCTTGTCACCCGATGCCCTAAAGCCCCAAATCGTAAACACTCTTAAGCCGTTTAAAAAAGAAAGCACACAGGGGAGTAGGCTCCACTTAAATGGAAAGTTTCTGCAGGCTGATGCCGCTCACTATCAGGAAGTCAGTTGCCTTCAAGATTTAAGCATGGAGCCTGCCTGTCCCTGGCCGCATGCAGCGCCACACCTTCTTCGCACATCTGATTGCTGCTCTTATTGCTCCGTCATCTCCTCTGGCGAGCAGAAGGTTGTGCGTTGGCGGGTTTCTCGCAGGTCACTCCGTGGCGGCGTGTGCCGCTGCTTTAGGCAAACAGAAGTATTAGGATTGAAAAGTGCAGGCTGGAAAAAAGCAAGTGTATGTCTTAGTCCGTCTTTAATTCTAGGCTTTGTTACTGCTGTTGCCGCGCGTTGCAGCAGGTAAGTCGCGGCGTTGCTTAGTGCTGACTGCTGACGAACCCTTAAAATATGCTTAAGTGCAAAGTGGGTATATACTTCGGTTTATGAAGTGCTGTGAAAGTCTCCGTGAGACTTGGCAGCGATTCAGCAAGGATTGCTGCAAGTGTACAGACACTTCTTCCTATATACATAGACAACAAGGCGCACCGCGTCCTCCCTCTCTTTATAAAGTATACACCGAGACAGAGAAAAGAATAGGGACAGTGGTGAGTATGTGTGCCTTTAAGATTGCGCATGTAGCTCTTCTTGCGTTACTCGTTTTCTGTTCTTTTCAGGAGCGGCTGGTGAGTCGCAGGCGCAGCACTTCTTCAAAGTTCATAAATGGCAGCTGTCTCCGTTTAGCTGCAGGTGCTTGCCCCTAGAGGTTTCAGCAGCATCGAGCAGTCTTGAACTCCATTTACGGTCTCCGCAGGCTGAACTAGAAGCAGCTGGGCTACTCGACAGCCGTGCCCCCGAGCGGCAGTCTCGCCCCTTTATCCTAAAAGCTTCAGACTCGGAAGAGGAAAAAGAATAAGAAGAAGAACTTGTCGCTTCCCTAGAAGCCTTTGAGCACGAGGAAACACCCACCTCCAATTCTGTTGGCTGGGATGGGTGGGGTGGCTGAGAGATGGTGTGTCCATCTGACCGCAGCAGCAGCAGCAGAAGGATCTTAAGACACCCATGAGAAGGCCGGGCTGGGATTGAACAAAATGGCAGTAGAACAACAAGCAGCAGGGAGTTGTTACTAACCTTTTAGTTGAGTAAGAGCTCCCTAAAGCGGCTATTTCTGAGCGCACTTGGTGTGCCTGCTGCTCATCTGGTGGTTGGAATTTCGGGTTGCGTTTAGTCAGCAAGATATCACAAGTCGCCTCACGAGATTTAGGACTTTTCTGTCCTTCATCTGTCCCCGAAAAGGTTCTTTTGCCTTACTTGGCGACTGTCTACCGTGCGGAACTAACCCACGAACAACTAGCTGTCTCGTGATGTTAACGCCAAAGATTTACTAGCTGTAATGCTGCAGCGCCTGATGGGTGTTATGGCATAGATACGGCTGCTGTGCATGGCAGCAACAACCTCAGCAGCTGTTTCCGGGGCTGCTGTTACTCTCAGCCCCAAGAGAGCTGCTTCTCTCTGCTTAGAATTGACAGCGGAACTAGACCTCTAAAAGGCAGCAAACGAAGCGTCCGAATGCCCAAACGGCATTCGTTCCTCCCGTATGCGGGAGTAACAGGCTGGCGCCAGCAGCAAAAAGAGGTATATAAGTAGTGTACTTATCCACAGACAGGCAAGTACGTACGAGAGTATATGCATGCACAGATATTTGTATGCGCATGCAGAGCTATGTGCCTAACTATTTGCTTTAGACTGCGTGAGTACGCATCCCTAACTGCGCAACTACAATATGACCTCAGAGGTTGTACAGCCCGTTTGCACGCCAAAGCTACATCGGAAGAAGCAACGCTAAGGCCTCGGTGTATACACGCATTTGTGTATCTGTGCATGTATACATTCATATACTTATATATACATGTGCACAAATATATAGAAATTTGTGTGTATACATATGCTGAGTCAACACCGATATATATACGTTTACTTCACTGCCATTACTCGAGGATGCATGAGTGGCTAGCCAGTCTTTCCTTGGCGCTGTTTATGCAAGGCTATTCTCTTGAACCCTAAGCTCCACGCCCCGTTAAACCAAAAGAAACGCGTTAAACAGTCTACTTCTCGTGCTGCTGCTAGTGCTGCTGCTCCTGGCTGTCAGACTCTCCCGCAACAAAGCCCAAAAGTTGCGTTCAGGGAGGGATGCACATTACTCCCAACAGCAATACCCCTCACTGCAGCACCAGCTAGTTGCTGCTACAGCAACAACAGCCAGATGTCTGTAGCAACAACGCTGCCACACCAGCAACCACCTATCTGTGTGCAGCAAAAGCTGTTGCTGTTACAATGGCAGAGTGTGCTCGGCTGGCGAGGAGCAGAAGGAAAGAGGGCCGACAGTGGGGAAAGCCCAATGCCCTTCTAAAGGAAAGAATAATGAAAGGCGTGTCAAAAGCACCATGTGCCACACATGAATGCACAAACTATCCAACAGCAGCAGCAGCAAAGCAGCAGCAGCATCAGCAACACCAGCAGTAGCCCTAACAGCAGCAGCAGTAGTAGCACAACAGCAACAGGAGCAGCAGCACCAAGAGCAGGAGCAGCAGTAGTTCGCACGGATATAGGATTCACAGAAAGACGGCGGAAAGAGAAAACGCGAGTGACCCCGCAAAGAAAGATGACAAACGAAATCCTCTTTCGAACGTGCAGTGCAGCGACTACTCAAACTCCAATCGCCTCTAGACCCCAAAACATGCACTATTATACATATATATATTTACATATTTATTCGCTTTTTACTTGCATTTCTATATATGTTTGTGAGTTCATGTGGCCTATAGTTGAAATATAAACACACAGATGGACAGGGAGACAGAGAGAGATAGCACGACAAAGAGAGAGATAGAGGCAGAAAGAGAGCAAAGAGGGAGAGAGTCACAGGCACACACAGAACGACGTCAGCGAACAACCGAGACAGCGAACACAAGTATAGATAGACAAACTCAGACAAAGAGACAGCAAGAGACACAGATAGAGAAAAGCAGAAGGAGAGACACAGAGAAGCACGAAGAGAGAGAGACACACACATAGAGACGGTTGCATCAAGAAACTCCGGCAGCACGAGAGGCAGAGGGAGGGGGGACTGCACAGAGACAGCCAAATAGCGGGATAGAGAGAAAGAAAGACAGAGAAAAGCAGAGACAGAGAGACAGAAACAGAAACGGACAGGGAGGGAGACAGACAAAGAGAGGCGAACACAGCAAGAGAAACAGGGCGAAGCATAGACAGACACCAAAAGAGGCATAGACAGAGCGAGAGACAGAAAGGTAGATAGAACTGCAATATAAATTCGTGCTCTTCCCTTTAAAGCCTACTGAAAAGACAGCCAATGCGCAGCCCTGCCCAATGGCCCGGTAAAGGGACAACTCAATAACAACAAGTTCTGTGCCGCAACCCTAAATGTCCTTTTGGTGTTGCTCTTGTTGCTGTTGCAGCTTTTCTTGTGCTGCTACTGCGGCTAAGGGCCTTGCTGAGGCGCCGCAACAAGACAGATAGGAGAATTGCCTACTAATGGTCTTGCAGCAGATGTCGTTCCTGCTTCAACAGCTGCTGCTGCGAAAACTGCCGCTACCGCTGCTGCTAGAGTTGTTGCTTGTCTACCGCTGCTATCCCGTCGACGCCGACACCCCTCCGAGGGCCAGTTGCTTGCAAGGAATTCACCTTTAGCCATTAATAGGCACCCTGCAGACGTTTCCCACGTTGTAGGGGTCCCCCATGGTGACTACATTTTGCAGGGTTACACTACGTTGCAGGCCGACCGCCTTGCAGGGGCCCTGCCTTTGGAACGAAGCCCCAACAAAGGACCCCAAGATAAACCTAGTTAAACCACAGCTAAATATAGACTCGCAAAAGCCACCCGCACGTAACATCGCATGCAGCAGAGGCAACGAGGCATACTACTGCTGTAGATATATTAGGGCTTCTTAAGTGCAGGAGAGGCGGCTTCTGCTGCAGATACTGTGCAGCCTTTTACGGCCAATGATAAGGGCAGACGGAGAGGGCGCATCGCCTGGACTGAGAAGGCGGAGATTTCGGCTTGAAAAGTGTATGGAGAGAGAAAGTTTAGGATATAAGGGACCTCGGATAGCGGCCGCAACAGTGCCTGATACCCAGGGCATGTTGTCATGAACAGTGAGATGCAAACACTCAGAAGCGCGCTGCTGCCGGGGATACTACTGATACTGCTGTTGGTGCTCTTGTTGCTGCTGCTACTGTTTCTTTTGCCGGCTTTTGTTCTGATGCTGCTGTTGCTGTCGCCGGAGCTGCTACTGCTGTTGCCAAAGCTGCTGATACTGCTGCAGTGTAACAACAGCAACAAGTGCTCAGGCCGGCATGCAGCTCTTGGCTTATCTGCAAGAATTACAAAAAATAGTTCCTTTTCGACGATGGGAGTCGGAAGGGGTAGGGGCCCTCTGAGACTCACAGGGGACCCTAGCACGACAGGAATACAAATGACAAAATTGAGCTTGAAAGCAAGAAAGGGGAAAACTGAGCGAAGCTGGCAATTTCGCCTTGTGAGAAGCAGCTACCCAATGTGTACACAAGCGTTGCAGTGACACTCAAATTGAGCATCGCAGACGCTTCGGCCTCTGCATAGCTGGTATTTTGGGGCAGTAAAATGTATTCTTATGTAGCTAGCTGTGTGTAGCAAGCGGGATCTTTGCAATATGACAATCTAGACAGTGCAGTTGTCCTTTAGGTCACACGTGACCACCGAAAGAGTTTTCTACCTAACTCTTTTGAACTTGAAGACGCACGGAAAATTGAAATTTTTGAAGAAAATTATAAAAGAGTAAATTACTTCTTCATCCATTGGTGCATTAGCTCAAGGAGGTACTCGAAAGCAGAATCAGCCTCAGACCATTTTGACAAGATCTGTTGCTCAGGTGTCTGCATTTGTCCACGCAGCGTGATTTTATAGCGTGAATTGAGAATTATTATTGATGGAGTTTTGATCTAAGACAGTTGGGGTGCTAATTAGGCGATGATTCGACCATTACTGAACTGAGATGAATGTCGAGGTTATGTAGAGTATCAGGATGCCAAAGCTGCATTAGAAGGAGAACCCCGAGAATTTCGGTATATAATTATTTATTCAACACTACAGACGGTACCCTCCAATACGCATTCTTAATGGTTTGGTGTTATGGCTTGCAGATTTGACCTACATAGTAACCACCAGCTATTCAATTTTAAAAGCACATGGCCAGCGCGCTTTTATTGAACATGTACAGGTGTTTGGGGCTGCTCATTCTTTTTGAAACATGGGCAGTCCATGCAAGCGGTTCAGAAACGGGCGCTGACGATTATGCTCTTTTCAATCATGATGTCGCCATGCAGCTGTATCTCAAAGACAACACAAAGCTACAGACTGCAGCTGTAATGCTCCCAAGGCGGAGGCGTGCCAGCAGACAACAATCGACGCTTATCCCTATCATTGCGTTGACAATAACTGGGGTTACTGCATACCTAATACTACAGCGCTTTGGAGCTCCCTACTCAAAGTGGAGTGCTGGGACAAGAAGACATTTAGAATGCCAGAAAAGCTCTGTCGGATCGTGCGAAGTGAGTTATAACTTACATCCTGATAGTTCAAGGCGCAAAGCAGGTTGCGGCTAGGCGATTCGCTATGCAGAGGCAAAGGCGGGAGCCTCATGCAATCCTGTCTATAAACGAGGAACAGCTTATTTCTTTAAGCGCCAGAGAGTCCGATGGAGCCGCGGTGCATGCAGGCAGATTGCCGTAGACTGGCCTTCGTGTTTGTTTCTTTTTCTACGTCGCTGTGCCAGCACACTGGATTTACCTGGATCACGCACAATCGATACTGTCAGCTTCCAGCACGCTACTTTGGCGAACGGCAGGCTTTATGCACTGGAAGGGCACTAGAACAACGCAATGGTGAGTTGCGAAACATGCTTATAAAGTATTTGGCACACCATATTGCTGTTTTCAAAGTGTACATGGGCTTTGTGGGCGCGTGCAGCCCACGCTGGACTTTTGATCATCTGGCACACAGTACGGAAATATCTGCTTTGCCCGCACAGTGTCTGGGCAAATTATAGCAAGGCTGTGAAACGGATTTCTCTATCGTCTTGATTCCTTTTGTGCCCTCGTCTCTTCAGGGCGACGAAATGATTTGCATAGGGGATATTCTGGTGAGTAGCGGCTGGTGGTTTTGAACTGCTTGAGAAACACTGCATCGTTCTCGTTACAAATATTGTGGCGCCTTGCTGAACGTCCGTGAAAGAATGAGTCATAACAGGAGATTATAGGCAACAACTGCTTAGCAGGACCAGTCGTCCCTGATGGGGAAGCAGCGTGCTAGCATGGATGCTTGGTACAGCAAGTGAATGGCTACTTCGCTTTAACGGTTCGTAGTAGGTGCTGTCTAAAATCAGGTACAAGGGTCTATAGCAGCATCCATCTGCCGTCATGGTTCTTCTGCTCCATAAGAAGGCTTTACTGGCATAGCCAATACACGGAATCCCGCCTGTCACAGCACTGTCGAGCATACACAGCGAAATTTCTTGCGAGCGCCTTTGCTAACAAAAACCCTCGATCGGCCGGCGTAATTATCACAGTACATGGTGAGAAGGATGTGGATTGTGGTTTGCATCAGGAAGTGCGTGGGTGGCCGTA